>PVKH010013971.1:0-16657 GCA_004027955.1 Chaetophractus vellerosus
GGGCGACCTGCCCTGCCCGTAGCGGCTTTTGCCCTGTCCATGGCAGTTTTTTGCCCTGCCCATGGCGGCTCTGGCCCTCCCATGGCAGCTTGCCATTCTCAAGGCGGTCTGCCCACTAGGAGAGGTCCCCGGGAACCGAACCCGGGGCCTCCCATGTGGTATGCCAGTGCTCTATCCACTGGGCTATCGAGCCGGCCCCTGTTGCTTCTCTTAAAGGACCAGGAGTCTATCACTGTGTAAAGCACCTCTGCTGTGATGGAAGTTGAAGTGGTGAAAGCTGCTGCCGCTTCTTTTTCTAGCTCCTTAATTGCTGTTCTTTCCCGCAACGTTACCGGTGTAATGTGCTAATTCTTCGTTCTTGTCACCCAAACACCTTTTGCAAAATGTATGTGGAGCTTAATTCTGGTTTCGTTCATCTGTAAAGGCCAAAGTTGAGGTCTTGTGAAGGCCTTAACTCCCCGCACCAGTGGGCTTCATGGAGGCTCATTCCATAGAGCCATTAGTCACCTAATCTCATGCTCCTTCTCTTCCTGAATAAAGCAAAAAATGACAAGGATGATCCGACTATCCCCATCAAAGCGAAAGAGGGGAGAGACAATTAGGAAATTCTCCCCAGTTTAATAAGTTCATGGAAAAAAAAAGAAATACTGGTAAGGCCTCGCCTGACATTTACATTAATGAACTTGAGTTCCAGACCGAAACCATGGAGGCCATTAATAAAAATTCATTTGGAAGCAACGTTGCAGTGGGTTCTATTAAACGGCAATCTCTTCTTCAGAGAGCATGCTATTAGTAAAATATCCCCAGCAAGGGGTCTGGCACAATGCTATTTCTATCTCATAAAATCCATATTGTCTACTTCTAGTCAATAAAACATACTATCTAATAAAGCTCAATTATGCATGGTTGTAAGGCCCGGAAATCATGTGGATAATTGAAATGAAAGACACAGAAACACAAATAATCAGGTTTAGTCGAGAGTTCTAATGATCTTTCCCACTTGCATTTTTAGATATGTCTACATTTTTCTATACTCTTTACCTGTCTTAGCAGCCACTGTTTCCCAATACTTCCTCTGACCTGACCCTTTCCAAGACTTCATCCACTCAGAAGAAATGTTATGTTGTAGAAAGATCGCTAAGCTTTATAATCAGATAAGGTAGGCTTCAAATTGTGTCTCCCTCTTTCTGGTTGTGTGACCTGGGATTTTATATCAGCACTCTGGCTTCCTCATTTGTATAATTAGAAGAAAAAATGCCTACTCTACAGATTCCTGGAAGAATTAAATTTAAAGGAATAGGGTATGCCAACATGCCTAACCCATATCCATTTTATTTCTCATTCCTTCCCCTAAGAACTAGTGACAATAGAGAGGCAAGAGGGACATGAAGTATGAAAGCCTAGAAATCCGACAAATTATATAATCCTCCTGTGTACAAGAATGACCAAGATTTTCACGTCTAATGAAGCCATAGAATTTGCATTGTGTCTGTGAATTCATTTTGAATTCATATTTGAGAATTCAAGAAAGCCCATGTTTCAAGAAAGCCCATGGACCATCTATTCTGAAAAACCAACTGCCCATGGAAACTCAGCTGCAGAGTAGCTCAAGAACCCTGGGCAGGTATGTTCCGCTTTGAGCTTCATTCTACCTTCCGTATAAGGAGGTGGTCCTCTTGGTTGCTTCATTTCCATTATTTTTTATTATAAATGCCTGCACTAGATTGGTAAGGGTGAGCTTGAAGAGAAATAAAAAAAATAATAAATGCATAAAGAAAGAAAGAAAGAAGAAAAACAGGAAATGTGTGCTTACAGGAAGGACTTATATTTGTCAAAAGAATATCTGAAACTGGAAATACCCTATTGACATCAAGGGCATTCTACCTTCAAGCAATTTCTACTTCTATCCCTTTCTCTACAGCTATGATATATCACATGGAGATCTATACCTCTATCCAAATATATGTCTATGTCATCATCTTTCTCTCTGCCAAAAGTTAGGTAGGGAGACCTAGGCTTTGTCTGTTTTTTATTTTGTTTTTATTTAGTGTTTACACCAACTGTGATTCTTGCCTGTGTCTCTAAATTCATGCTGCTCAATGACTTATACGAAAGACAAATAGGAATTGAATTGGCCAATTATGGCATTTTATTCAGGACACCAAAGTTTTGCTACAGCAAAGGAAGACAGAAGAGAAGTCGCTTGGGGTTCTAGGGATGGCAAATGATTTATATAAACACATAAGAAAGTTACTTTGACTCTTACTGTTGGAGGAGGGTTTGTCTGTCTTCTGGGGGTGGGTTTAGGACACATAGGCTTTATTTAGTATTGGGGCAAAGGTAATGAACTAGGGGCTTGATTGGCTTTCTGGGTCAGCTGCCTTGGCGGGGATTTCCAATTTCAAAAGTTTAAGAAGAAACTCCAGAGGACATGATTTGATGATGATGATGGTGATGATGATGAAGGTCTCCCAGGGCTTTCTCTATACAAATTTATCACATATAAAATTTCTTTGCCCCTATTTCATCCTCTAAAACAGGGGTTCTTAACCAGGGGTCCACCAACCCCTTGAGGGGTCGATGGAAAGATTTCAGGGGATCTGTGGGCTTGAATTGAAAAAAAAAATCAAGTTATTTGCTTTATTTTCTCTGACCACTAACTGAAATCCAGGATTTCCTTCATTTATGAATATATGCAATAAATAAATTACAGTAGTATTCATTTCATCTGACTGGAAAAGGAGTCCATGTAACTACAAAGGTTAAGAACCCCTTCTCTAAAGCTAGTTCAATAAGTTCTTTCATGAAGACTTATTGATGTCCTTGATCTTTACTCATCATGACACTCTTTGAATTCCTGCACAGCTTATTATTGTGGTGACAGTGAACCCTAAATCTAGATGAACTAACACTTGACCAGGAGCACTGAAACTGTGTCATGCAGATAATCGAGGACATGTGGTCTTCATACTCAGACTGTGAGATCTCATGTTCAATTGAATAAAGGTCCCCATTTTTCTAATTTTGTAGCTTTATCTTGTAATAATCTGAGACCAAATCTGTTCCATCACCTATAAGCTCAGCGATCTAGCTGAATCAGAGAGGAAGACTGAAAATATTTTGCTACAGCCATAGGATGTCTAGAATGGGAAGAGGAACTAACAATAGGAAAAAGAAAGAGAAACAACTAGTGCTAACCATAGGGTTAAGGATAGTATGTGTGTGTGTGCACGCATGCACATGCATGTGACAAAGCCAAGTTTATAGTGGAGTTGGCAAGTGCACCTCTTCAATCACATACCTCAGATTAAGTGCCACCTCTCTAGGAAAACCTTGGCCATTGCAAGCCACATCCTCTTCTTTGATTATCCCTTATTTTCTTTTGTGACTGCCTATGTTGGTTTTTCCTTACCCCCTTCTTTGGAGATTTAGGCATAACATCCTTTGCCCAAGGCTGGGTGACATATCTTTTCCCTGGATTCACCTCCTCCTCACTCCTTCATTAACAAGCCTCATATTGTGCTGCGTTCTGTATCCATATCTGTCTTTGGCAGGCCATGATTTCCTATAAGGCTAGCTAGTCCCTTTCATCTCTGCATCCTACACCCAAAACACGGTCTGATTGAGCTTTGGTTGTATATCAGTGTTTTGTGAATGTGTGGATGAATGAATAAATATCTTATATCTATACATTTTTCCATTTTTATTCCTCAAACTCTGGTCTAAAAATAGTGACTTTTAACCAGATGTTATCTGTTTATAAATGAAATAGGAAGGAAAAGAAGGAAAAATTTAAAAAAAACTCAAAGCTGACTAGATCCAGATAGGATTTGGTGCAGAGAAAATTCCATGTAAAGACTTTCAACCTCAATGATAATCTAAAATAAATTCTGAGCCCATTCACTAATGATGCAGATTTAATGGCATAAGTTACAACCAAATTACATGAGGAGTCTGATTCTAAAGAAATTTTTCATTCATTAATACTCTTGTATTGAACACACACACAAGATTTGGTTCCTTTGGATGCTTTAAAGGCTTATGGGATGGGATTAAAACCTAGTCTTTAGATTTAAGGAACTTACATTCAAGTAGGAGGCATGCTTTTGCAAGGCATAATATTGTTATCATAAACTGTGGAGACCAAGGTGAATTTGTACTTGGCCTTGAAAAGATGGCAAGACCTGAACAGGAAAATAAATCAGTGCCCATTATGGGTGAAAAAAATAATATTATGGTACCCAGAGGTCTCTGAGTCTGATAAGAAAAGCTTGTGGAGGAGGGTATTTGGAATCGTAATCCAAGGGGATGCTTTGCCAATCCATTCTCCACCCTCATTTGGATGTATATTTTGGGGCAACTCATTTTTGCTGGATTTCATGGCAGATTGCATTGGTAAAAACATATCTTACCAAAATTAGATTTCTTTGATGAAAAGTGAAGAATTATGAAATGTGTAGTCAAAGAGGAAATGGAACTTATCCTTTACAGATGAGGAAATCTAGAGTTCAAAGCTTGCGGATTTGAGGTCAGTAACCCAATCCCCTTATCTGTGTTAGTATCTCACAGGGAATTTGTCATAAGAGTATGACAACACCTCAGCACTCACTGGGGATGAAATGCTTCTTAGTTCCCCTCCCCATTACCTCTGCCAAACGTTCTCTCTTCTTTGAAGCAAGCTAGGAACTGAGAGAAGACTGGGAGCATCTGCCATGTCTAGTGCTTCCTAAAACATTTGTGTCATGATTCCATACAGAGCAGCAATCAATATCTTGTTTTCATTCAAGGTGCTTAAAAGACTTAAACATTACTCTCCAAGAGGATATTGTGTTCTTAATGGAGCACTATTGAAAGAAGTTTTTATTTGATGCCTCATTCACAAATGTTAGTGGAATGTGACTTTTAGCAATAAAGATGTTTGTCTTTGAATGGAGGACTTAAACTTTTTTTTCACCTGAGTGTGTCTCTAAGATCACTGTTTTATCCCTCAACTGCCATACATTGAATCTTCAACAGATTTTGTATTGTCATAACATATGGAGTTGGAGGGAGAGCTGTGCTCTGCACTTAAGAATAAATTGAAGAATTAGTCCCTGAGGTTGAAAGAAAACCTATTTAATTCTATTATTGACAAAGGAATAAGTAGTTCCATTACTCCTATCTAATCTTCTTAATATGGCATACAAGTACCAGCAGAATTTGAGTCTATCCAGCGCTTCCCCTCTCCTTCTCCTTCTCCTCCTTCTCCATCTCCTTCTCCTTCTCTCTCTTTCATAAACACACATTCGCCACTGTGAGTCACCCTATGGAATCACTCATAATTCTAGAATAAGCTATGCTTTTCCCACCTCCATCAGCTTTCACTCTCTAGCACACTCTGTGCCTTTCTGTTTTCCTATCTAACTCTCATTATCCTTTCAGAACTATATATTGAGTCCTGGGACCGGGGTAGCTTCCTTTCCACTACTCCTGTGGTTGTTCAGGCTTCCATGAATCCATATACTTGTTTTATTTTGTTTTATTCCTATAAGACTATGAGCCATTCAAAGGTAAAGGCTATGATTTCATTTTAATATTTATTCTAAAAATCCAAGTAAATTCCTAGAACAATAAATGTGTACAATTAAGTATTTAAAAGAAAAGTTCTCTATTTTAACTGCTTCTACAACACAGACACACAATTATAGACCCAAGAACTGAAAAATCCTCAAGAAGTCATCTGGTCACCTTCATCCCTGTGAACAAAATGTGTTCCTATTCAAATGATTCTAAAGACAAAGAAATTAAATTAACCTGCTTGCAGTCAGTCCCACCCCAATACAATGATGGACCAGTTTGCTGAGTGAATCTCTTGGCATGGCCTTCTTCCCCTACTCTTTGCCAACTCAAACTAAGAGCTATGGAGTCTCAACCTAACCCCTCAGTGATAGGATATTTGTTACTTGAGGTAGGTTTCAATTTGCCTATGCTCAGTGTTCTCCTGAGAGTAGCAAAGGAGACTCTGATATATAATTATCTGCTTTCTTTGGTCTCTCATTAGTGTGTGCTGTTGCTGAATAGAGATAAGTCTACTTTTGAGATTTCTGTGTCCAGTCATTGTTATTAATTATAGGGAGGATTTGATGTCTTAAAGCATATTTAGTGGGATTTTGAGCTTTGGATGTCATGGGAGGAATTGAAATTTGATACATGTTCATAGTGACTGTAAATAGTACATAGCTGACAAATTTTCCATTGCCAGTGTGTTGAATTAATAACACCTTGCAGTTATACAGCAATTTTTACTTTAAAAGCCCTTTCATGAGCATTATTTTGTTTTATCTTCAGAAAAGCCCACGTAAAGCAGATAGGGCAAAGGACACCTTCCTCATTAACAAAGGGAAGGGAAAGTCAAAGCGCAGAGAAGAACAGATAGGTATTTGAAGACAGGAAGCTTGAGCCAACTCTCTTGACACCTGGGCAGGTGCAATTTCCACTGGAAGCTGCAACTTCAGTTTGAATCCTAGTTACTAAATGCCTGGAACAATAATTGTGGCAAATTTTGCTCCAAAATGAAAAAGAAAATCCTCCTCTCCTGATGTTTCTGGAATATTAGAATTTATTCAAGTCAAATTAATTTCTTTCAGTGCTTAGGGCCTTAAACTCCAGGTCATTCCACCCAAAAGCTCTGCTTTTAGGAAGCTACCCTAAAGAAATAGAGAAATGTGCACAGATTTTGAACAGGAATGCTCATCTCAGAATTATGAATGCAAAGCTTTGAAAATGAACTAACTCTCCAATGTTAGAAGAATGCTTAAATAATTTATATTGTATCCATGTCCTGGCATAGAATGAAACTATTAAAAATCATACTTACAAAGAATATTACACACAGTGGGAAATGCTTGTGATTTAACTTTAAATAAATCAATACAATTAAATTAGAATAGGGTGGTGCATGGGAATCCTCCATTTTACGCACGATTGTTCTGTAAACCCACAACTTCTCTAATTAAAAAAAATAGAATAAAGATCCATCAAGGGGCCGGATGTAGCCCAGTGGATAGGGCGCCAGTTTACCACATGGGAGGTCCCGGGTTCGACTCCCAGGGCCTCTTCAAGTGGGCAGACTGCCTTGAGAAGGCAAGCCTCTGTGGGTGGGGCAAAGCCACTGTGGGCAGGGTAAAGCCGCCACTGCAGGGCAAGCTGCCCGTAAGCAGGCAAGGCTACCGCCGTGCGGTGAGCTGACTCGGCACATCGCTGCAACGGGGGGAGACAAGCAGACACAGAAGAACACAAAAATGAACACAGCAAAGAACAAGCAGAAAGGGGGGGATATGTAACAAATAAAATAAAATAAAGATCCATCAAATTGTTAATGGTACATATTTCATATCGAATTCTGAGTAGTAATTTTTATTTTCTTCTTTATTTGAATGTGAGTAATAAGGAAACACATTTTAAGTTTTATTTGTGGAAATGATCAACTACTTCAATGTAGTCTTTCAGCCAACACGATTCATTGAGTTTTTCCTATGTGCCAGGCAGTCTTCTTCTTAGGGGTTGGAATATACCAGTGAATAAAAAATATTTCCCCTTTTGTAGCTTACGTTTTCCTGGCAGTCAGTGGTGGGATGAAGAGGACTGGGAGGTGAAGGGCAAGACCGTACACAATAAATATACAAAGCCCTCCTTTATTTAAGAAACACTTCATAATGTGTACTCTTTACCAGGTGCTCCTCTAAGTAACTAGAAGCTGATAAGGAAAAGGGAAAATATGTAATTGTACAGGATGCCAGGCTTGGAGAAGGAGGGAGAGTTACAATCTCAAAGCACGTGGTCAGATTCAGTCTTACCATCAAGCGGGTAACATTTGAACAAAGACTTGACAGAGATGAGAGCATTAGCCGAGTTAAAACCCCTTATTAGAAACCTGAGGACCAGGTTTATTTTCAGATTTTTTTTCAAAATTTATAGAAATAATCAGTGCATGCACCATATGTTACCTAATACCCCAGTGGAGTCTGAGGCAGTCCCCGTAATCAAATACTTTAATATTTCCCAGGGAAATGTAGGAATATTCCCACAAAGTAGATTTTTAGAGAGTATATTAACCCACATTAGTTCAGGTTCGGTTTCTCTATCAACTGTGTTATGGGGGAAGAAAAATACTTGATTTTGGATTTCTGAGGAATTCAGAAATGCAGATAAGAAGTTGTCAATCTGTAATGCACCCAGTTTTAGTCAAGAACTGCCATCTGAAATAACCCTTCATACTTAATGCCATAAGAGGTTGCCTGCTGTGCTTGGGTGCCCTCTGTCAGCCCTGAAGCCCCTGGGGTGGCCTCTGCCAACTGTTCAAGATATCAGGAGATGGAGTGGGCTACTGAAGAACTTGCTAATGAGCTTCTTATCACTGGAGTTGCCAAATGGCTCAGCTTTCTCAGGAGAGCAAATTCTTATACTGCAGACAGACCTGGGCTGGGATACCCCTAACTTCTCCTCCACTCTAGGATAATATAAGTTCATAAACACCTAAACATATTACCGTCACCTCTTGGGGAATACTTTACACAGTGACTATTCCAAAGGCAGTGTGCTGCCACAGAAACTTTTGAGAGCTGTTGACTGAAGATTACTTTTTACATTGTGAACATGATGCTAATAAATATAAAGGATCCAATAAATCTGGGTTGCATGAATGTTTGAATAAATAAAGACAGCTGGCCATACACACTCCCTTACCTTATCTTGATTCGTCATGCTTTGCACCCACTCCAAGCTCTATCAGGTTATCTTTCCCACGTTTTCAGGGTTTGTAAACTATTCTATTATGTGATTATTGATTGTTGAAGTAAATCTCTCTGGTGAACACACTTTTCCAAATTTCCTGGACATTGCATAGATTTTAAATATTCTCATTTCACTTTAGTTGACATGTCCCAGAAGCTAACTCAGGTAATATTTTGCCACAGAATTGCCATATCTCCACGAGGCGGGGATTTGCCCTGTTTTTTGATTCCTACTATATCCCTGTTCCTTGAACTGTGCCTATAACAAAGTAGGCACTCAATGTGTGTATTTGGGATGAATAATTATTATCAACGATTCCCATTGAATAAAACAAATCCCTACAAAATTGAGTGCAAATATGTCGTTCAACCAGCCATTTAGTCTTTTTAATGGATTTTATTGAGGTTAATCACATACATGGCACTTTTAGAATCCCTCAAGATTGTGGGTCTTCCATTAAAAACTTCTTTGCTTTTAACTAGACTGTCCAATTCTCCTCATATTTGGTCTGTTCATACCTTTCACCCCAACCTTTCCATTCACCTAGTGATATGTTTTGGGTCCCTACACATTATATTTAATTTTGATAAATGGCTGTGGACTGAATGTGGTCTGTTCAGATATTAAATCTTTATGTTTGCATGACAAGAATTAGATGAAGGAACTGAAGGAAATAGAAGATTGCTACCATGTGACCCAAAGTACTGTCGATCAGAGAGAAAATGAGTCTAGGAAAAAGAGAATAGCTTTATTCCAAAGTCAGTGAAGATGGCTTTATGTTTGCACTATCTGGGTTCAGAAATCTCATGAAGATGCAGTGTCCGAGAAAAGAGCATGATTTTCTCCTCAGCTAAGAAATTCCCTTCAAAGGGAAGGAAACACAACACACAAAACAAAACTCTGGGCCTTTTCACGGTCCTTCGCAGCTCTGGGAGCAGACATGGAAAGGGCAAAGAGAATCTAAGATAGAAGTGACATTGTACAGGCTGTCAGGACTCCTGCCTCCTTCAGTAGCCCTGGCTATAAAAATAAAATTCCTAGAGCTTGTGCAGAGCCAACAAATGCTGAGCAGCTCGCATCTGGCCAGGCCACCTGTGCATCTTTCATTGATGCCAAAACACTACTCTTAGCCAGAGTGAACGTATCCCAGGAGCTTCCTGACTCCCTGAGGCCGTTCCTTGGGGCCGGCACGGGCTCTCCTCCTCAGCTGCGCCTCGCACTGCTCTATTTCGATGAATCCGTCCTGCTAGTGGCTAATCCAGACTTTATTATGGTGCAGTATCTCTCTATTACTTCAAAAGGTCTAGGGAAGTGGTGGTGCAGGGAAGAAAACCCTTCATTTTAGCTTTCTACAACATACCACAGAAAGGAAAGGAATGAACTCCCAATCAGAATATCTATTTTTATTTTTCTACCAGCACTGGTAAAATTTGTTTCTGATTTTAAAAGTTCAAAACTAGAAAATATATGCTTGCTCTTATATTGAACCATTTGATTTTTGTGACATCTCCTGTATTCAAGTCAGCTTGTTAAGCAGGTGAGACTTAAAATACTGCAACACATGGTTCTAAGCCTGCTCAATGTGTGAATATCTCAGCTTCTGTTCATTTTTTTTTCCATTCATTTACTCTATGGAGGTTATTTCAACGAGCAAGGGTCTCTGCTGATAATGTACAAATTGGCTAGAGATATGAATGATGGGAGCAAATCATCTAGAGATATTTGATAATGGATATTGGATAGCTGTTACTCTGACCACGCCCCCTTTCTGAAGCGCTTTCTTTATTTTGACATGTCCAACACTATTCAGTCATATATTTTTTTTTGGTTACATATTCCCCCCCTCCCCTTCTGCTTGCTTTTGCTGTGAGTCCATTCTTCTGTGTTTTTTCTATGTCTGCTTCTTGTCTCCCCCGTCTTTGCGGCGACGCGCCGAGTCGGCCCTCTGTGGAGGTGGCTTGCTCCATTCGTGGGTGGCTCCATTCCATTTTCATGGGTGGCTCCACTCCATGTTTTGCAGGCAGCAGTGCTCCGTGTTTTGTGGGCTGCCCGGCTTCTGTGCTTTGCAGGCGGCAGCTCTGTGTTTCACGGGTGACTTTGCCATGCCCGTGGGGGCTCAGCCCTGCCAGTGGCAGCTTTTTGCCTTGCCCATGGCAGCTTTTGCCCTGCCCATGGCGGCTTGCCTTTCTCAAGGCCGTCTGCCCGCTCGGAGAGGTCCCCGGGAACCAAACCCAGGGCCTCCTATGTGGTATACCGGCGCTCTTATCCACTGAGCTATCTAGCCAGCCCCTATTCAGTCATTAAAAACAATGCCAGTTTCAGTGGTGGATGAAGATTGTGGTTAATAGTATAAATATAAGAATGCTGTTCTTTTACAAAGTGTTAAGAATATGATAATACATGGAAAATTACAACTAATGTAACTTATGGGTGATAATTAATAGTAATATTGTAATATTTTGCAGAAATGACAATGAAGATATTATATCATCTCTAAGGGTCAACTATAGGAGGTACAAAGGGTATGGAATTTTTCCTTTTGGAGTTATGAAAATGTGCTAAAATTGAATCGATGACAGCACAACTCTGTGGTCAAAGTGAGAGCTACTGAGTACACTTTGAATGGATTGTACAAGGCATGGGGCTGTATAACACAGGAAATCCTGTGGTGGAAGATGGGCCTTGGCTAATAGAACAAATGTGAGAACATTCTCTCATGAACTATGATAAATATAAAATACTAATACAGGGTGCTCATAATGGAGTAGTTTGGGGAAAAAGTACACCAACTGTAAGACATAGAATAGAGTTTGTAGTATTATTTTGATGATGTTTTTCCCTAACTTATAACAAATGTTTCACAACAATGCAAGATGTTGGTGGTGGGGTGAGGTATGGGAGCCCTGTATGATGATATGTTTGTTTTGTAAGGTCACATCTTTAACTATGCACTTATTATTTATGTATGTTTGTGTATGAATGATATATGTCAATAAATTTGTTTTTTAAGTAGACCAATGCCAATGTATCACCTACTCTGTGTCAGGTACCAAACTCTGTGCTAGAGCTATACATGGGAGTAATAGAGCCTGAGATGTAGGAAGTGTTTTGAGAGGTGAAAAGTGTTTCAGAAAGTTTCAGAAAGGATTTCTCTGGAGGATGAAATTGAGACATTGCCAGATATGTCAATGTCCTAAGATAGTTGGGGTGAAAATTATAACAACTCTACAGAAAATTCTGAGCAAATAAAGCAAAATGAAACAATAAGAAAATATTAATTGTTAATTCTAGGACAAGTGAAACGTTGTGGTGAAAAGTAAAAGTAATCAGTTGCCTACATGGCTCAACTGTGCATAGCTATTAAATGGTTATAATATTGTAAACACTGACTATTCAACAAGCTGGCAACATCCATACTGTTTTGTTGGGAATATAAGGGATGAGCGTGGAGAAGGGTGTGTTTCTGTGAATGGTAGTGAATATGGAAAGGCAGGTAAATCTTGATCTTCCATTGTGGGAAATCAATAGCTAGTTTTTAAAAGCAAAAAATCAACAAAGGTGCTATGAGTAGAGCTCGAAGGTGCTCTGAAGAGTTCTAAGGAGAGGATCACACATACTTTAGGATGTGGCTTCATAACTAAGACCCAGAGGGAAAAAGAAGGACCATTATAGGAAATCTGAAGAACTCATTTGGAGAGGCCATGAGAGAGCCTGCCATTAAACAAAATTCAGGGTAATTGGATCATTGAATGCAAGGCAAGCATGGTACATGAGGGGGTGAATTGGGCTGGAGATCACAAGAGCAGTGTGAAGCCATGGGAGGTTTCTAACCACAGGAATGACTGAAGCACACCAGCCATGTACTCCAGGCCCACCTTGCCCTACCTGCTTGCCATCGTGGCTCACCCTTTGTTGGCCCTCCTGGGCTTGCTTTCAGAATTCAGTAAATGCTGCCAATCTTGTAGAGAGGACTTGGAAAGCTGATGAACTCGATTTTAAAAATCGGCTTTGCAGCTTGCTACTTGTGTGATTTTAGACATTGCGTTGCCAAGATGTTCTTCCTTAATTGGACCTCCTAATGGGCTAATAATTAAGTCTATGTTTCAACACATTTAAAATATTCTACTCTGTTGCCATTGTCATATGAATTTCAATTAAATGTTTTATCTCACTGGCCTGAGGCCCTTAATTGTATTGCCAAGATGAATAAATAAATATATGTTTCAAGACTTCTCTGTGCCTGAGAGAGAGCACAGGACCTGGCTCTTCCTGTGGGCTACTGTAGAGGAAGTTGCACCCTTGTCTCTTTGGCCTAAATAATCCCTATTTGCCTTTCTTTCTAGGTGGGCATAAAGATCTGACCCAGGCATCAATATCACGTTCAATTAGTTTAGCTTAGTCACACACTGGATGTATTTGTACCAAATGAACGTATGTCCTGAGGACTATCACAATGCATTAATTTTCTTGAAAACACTAAAGGCCTACTCTGTGCTGTGTCTTGTTTTTAAGGAAATCACAGCTTCTTAAAGGGTGGGCAAGAGGGTAAGTTGGACAAGGGTGCACTAAAAGTCTAATGACAGTGATTTTCACATAGCGACTTGTTAAATTACACTTGACCAAAATTATGTGAGGTGGACAATGGCAAATGCATTTTATCGATAAGGAAACAGAGCCTTCTAGACGTAAAGCAATTTGTGGAATGTGCTCTTACTCATATGTACTAATACACATATAATAGAGTTGTAAAATACGGTCTACCTTGCTTTCCCATTGTGCTCCTTAGATGAGTATTCTCCCAAGAAGTGACATAAGATAAAAGCTGGCAATGGTATTAGCTATTATTTATTCAATGCATACTATAAGTTAGGTGCTTTGCTAAGTGCATTATATCCATTATCCCATTGACTCCCTTACATTTGTGTGGCAGGTTCTATTATTATTGACATTTTGCAGATGAGAAAATTGAGGCTCAGTTAGGTTGAGAAAATAACATAAACCCTTAGAGTTAAAAAGTGGCAGAGCTAGAATCTCACATTCACCTTTTGCCAATGTCTTTTTTCTTAACCATTCCGCTCATGCCAAATGATGTGATCATTATATACACTGTGTGAAATTAAGATTGATACACCATTCAGAGTTGAGACCAGTCAAGGAAGACTGGAGGAAGAGATTGGACCCAGAGCTGGTAGCAGGAGGGAAGTCAGAAAGGTGGAGAGAAGGGAGAACGTTCTAAGCAAGGGGTCACCATGAGCAATGTCAGGGTGTTGGAGAGGATTGTGATAGATTTGAGGGACTGTGAAAAGTACAGAGAAGCAACAGTCCAACTTTACATTTTGCAGAAAATAGCAGTTGATCATTTTGAGAATAGCATATGACCCTCCATTTGGTGATCATGTTTCTCTTTTAGTGTCTTATTAAAAAGAAGTTGTGACTTGGAGACAGGCAAATGGAAATCATCCTCATTCGTCAATGTAGGGCTCTATGGAAACTACTGGTTTGACTCCATAGAGAATCCTGGGATCACGTTCATCCTGTCCATCCCAGGGTTAATTCTGCTCAGAGCATTTCAGGAGTTAATTATCCAGCTTAAAGCTACCCTTTGTCTAAAGCTGAAAATTGATGCCAGGATGCCTGACAGTAGATTTATAAAACCTAACCCTTCATAACATAATGAAATCGTTTAAATAATTCATATCCCCCCATTGATTTTCTGCATAAGGGAGAGAGGATAGGGGCATCCAGTAAAAAAAAAAAAAATAGAAAAAAAAAGATAGAGATCAAATGTGGAGAGAGTATATACAATAAATGATCGTTAATAAACATTTAAAATAATCATCTCTAGCATTGAGAGGAAACCTGAGAATGTTGGTTTGGAGAGTGGCCTTTGGCATCAAATCGCCCTGGGTATGTTGCTGTGTGGAAACTGAGTAAAAGGGGGCAGAGGCTTAAGCTATTTAAGCTTCAATTTCTTCATCTGAAAAATTGGGATATGATCTCCTCTAGCTACAGGTTTGTTTAACTGTTGCCTTTCCTTATCACAACCTGAGTTCTTTCAAATCTGGGTGATCTGCTTAGATTGAGATAAGTATTCAAGTGCTTCAAGTGCAAGGAGTTTGCTTGGGAGATAAGGCAGCAGCATTAGGTGTTGGGGAACTGAAACAAGGAAGGGCAGGCAGCCCAGAAAGGGTATTACCAAGATAGCTGGCAGTGGGGCCTTGGAAATTAACTCTACTGGAGAATGTATAGAACACACACAGCCCTGTAGGATGAGCGTCTTCCCATCAGACCTGCATGGAGGGATACCTCCAAGGAGCAATAATTCTCTGGCACTTCTGTCCTGCCATGTGAGGGGCAAAAGCCTGACTTCAGGGAAGACGAGCAGTTTCTGCAGTGGGAATTCTGGTCTGCTGAAGGGCCAGAGGTTATGGGTGGGCACTGCCAGCATCTGCTATACTGCCCCTAGTTCAGAACTGAGTATGAGACTCCCAGCATTAACTCCATAAATTACCAATAGGATGAAGGCATCCTTTAGCCCCATTTGTTCTTTGTCTTGGTCACACATCTTAAAAATTATTACAAAGCCACAATAATCAAAACAGCATGGTACTCGCACAATGGCAGACATATACAGCAGTGAAATTAAATCAAGAGCTCAGAAATCAACCTTCACATTTATGACCAACTGATTTTTGACAAGGTGGCAAAGAACACTCAATTGAGAAAGAACAGTCTCTTCAACGGGGGAAGCCATCTCCAACTGAACAGAAAAAAAGAAAAAAAAGGACCCCTACCTCAAACCTTATACAAAAGTCAACTCTAAATGGATCAAAGACCTAAATAGGAAATAGGAGTTAGAACAATCAAACTCCTAGAAGATAACATAAGGAAGCATCTCAGGACATTGTGTTAGACAAAGGTTTCTTAGGCTTTACAACCAACCCACAAGCAAAAACAGAAAAAAAAAATAGTTAAATGGAACCTCACCAAATTAAAAACTTTTAAGCCTCAAAGGGCATTATCAGGAAAGTATAATGACAACATATACAATAGGAAAAAATATTTGGAGACTACATTTCTGATAAAGACTTAAAATCCAGAATATTCAAAGTAATTCTTCAACTTAACAACAAAAGACAAACAAGCCAATTAGTAAATGTATAGAAGATGTGAGTAGACATTTCTCCAAAGAAGATAGAGATTATTCACAAAGGAATATTATTCAACCATAAAAAGGATGAAGTTCTTATACATGGGACAACATGGCTAAAACCAATAAACATGATATTGAGTGAAAAAAAAAGCCAGACACAAAAGGACAAATATTGTTATTATCTCAGTGATTTGAAACAATTAGAATAAGCAAACTCATAGAGACAGAATCTAGAATACAGGTTACCAGGGGATGGAATGGGGATAGGAAATGGGAAATTAAGGCTTAAAATATAGAGGATTTCTATTTGGAATATTGGGAATGTAACGGTAATGGAAGGTAGTGATGGTAGCACAACATTGTAAATGTAATTAACAGCACTGAAATATATATATCTAAATGTGATCGAAAGGGGAAATGTTAGATCGTAAATATGGTAATAGAGTAAAAAAAAACAAAAAACAAAAATCACCACGGAACTACACTGCACAAACAGTGAACCTTAAGTTAAACCATGGATGGTAGTTAATAGTACAATTATAAAAACGTGCTGTCATCAGTTGCAACAAATGCATCACACCAATGCCAGGTGTCAAGAAAGGGTGGGGGCCCGGCTAGATAGCTCAGTGGATAAAGAGCACGCCGGGGTACCACATGGGAGGCCCTGGGTTCGGTTCCCGGGGACCTCTCTGAGCGGGCAGACGGCCTTGGGAAGGGCAAGCCGCCGTGGGC
>PVKH010013972.1:0-16655 GCA_004027955.1 Chaetophractus vellerosus
GATGCTCTACCTGCTGTGCTCCTGGCCCGAGCTGCCGGTCCTGAGTGCCCTGGAGCTGCTGGACTTCAGCTTCCCAGACCGCCACGTGGGCTCCTTCGCCATCAAGTCCCTGCGGAAACTGACGTGAGTCCCGTAGCCTTGGGTCTGGTCCAGCCGGGCAGAGGGACTGCCAGGCTCCCTGCTCCCCTGGAGGGCAGCTTTGCTCCAACTGCCGGGACGTGGGTGCTGCTGGGAGACATCCCCTCCTGGTCTGCCCGCCGCCGACCCCCGATCCCGGCACCAAGCCCTGGACCCAGCCGACCTCCCCGTCCTTGCAGGGACGATGAGCTTTTCCAGTACCTGCTGCAGCTGGTGCAGGTGCTCAAGTACGAGTCCTACCTGGACTGTGAGCTGACCAAGTTCCTGCTGGACCGCGCCCTGGCCAACCGCAAGATCGGCCACTTCCTCTTCTGGCACCTCCGGTACCCGCACTGGCCCCTGGGGTTCTGGCCTCTGCGTCTCCAGGGAGGCCATGGGGAGGGGGCACCTCTCCGGTCCAGTATCTCAGCTGCCCAGGACCTGGGGGGCATCCCTGTCTGGGCTGGGGAGGGGCTGCGTGGCCCCGCCTGGGCGGAGGGTGGGCTCAGGCCTCTCTCTCCCTGCAGCTCCGAGATGCACGTGCCCGCGGTGGCCCTGCGCTTCGGCCTCATCATGGAGGCTTACTGCAGGGGCAGCACCCACCACATGCAGGTGCTGATGAAGCAGGTGAGGCTCCGGGCCCCCCGCTGGCGCAGGACCAGGCCCCTCCAGTCGCCTGCCCCCGCCCAGCCTGCCCACCGCCGCCCTCCCGTTCTCCCGGCCAGGGGGAAGCGCTGAGCAAACTGAAGGCCCTGAATGACTTTGTCAAAGTGAGCTCCCAGAGGACCACCAAGCCGCAGACCAAGGAGCTGATGCACCTGTGCATGCGGCAGGAGGCCTACCTGGAGGCCCTCTCCCACCTGCAGTCGCCGCTCAACCCCAGCACCCTGCTGGCCGAAGTCTGGTGAGCGCCGCGTGCCCGCAGGGCCTCCCCGCCCCTCCCGCGCCCACCGGGGGCCTGCTGACCGCTGTCTGGCCCGCAGCGTGGAGCAGTGCACCTTCATGGACTCCAAGATGAAGCCACTGTGGATCATGTACAGCAGCGAGGAGGCGGGCAGCGAGGGCAGCGTGGGCATCATCTTCAAGAACGGGGACGGTGAGCGGGCAGGGCTCGGGGAGGGACCCCGCTCCGCCTCTGTGCTGGCCTGGGGGGAGCGGGGGAGCAGAGGAGAAGCCCGGCCCGGGACACGGAGACCCCAGCACAGACTCAGACTTTTCCTTCCGGCGGCCGGGTGGACAGACCTCCGCCAGGACATGCTGACTCTGCAGATGATCCAGCTCATGGACGTGCTGTGGAAGCAGGAGGGGCTGGACCTGAGGTGAGGGGCGCCTCGGGCAGGCACCTGTGTCCGCCAGGGTCGCGCTCTCGGCTGAGAAAGGGCTGTCCCGGAAAGAGCAGCGGTGGCAGCAGGGGAGAAGGCCGCCCCGGGGCTTGGCACCCATTTGCCCCAGGCGTCCCTGGCTCCCTGTCATCTTTGAAAGTAGCCACGCCTTCTTCCACGCCACCGAGGTCTTGCCCCTCTGAGCGCTCGGCCAAGGAGCTGGGCCTGCCTCTCTGGGACTGACCCCGCCCAGGAGGTTCCCGGGAGCCACGGGGCTCCTCCCTGGCATCCCCCCCTTTCAAGCAATGTGAACAGTCTCCCAGCAGCTTCCGTGGGGGCCTCGAGCCCTTGGGGCCAAGCAGCCCCAGGGTAGCCCACTGTCCCCCCGTTGTGCCTAGGATGACCCCCTATGGCTGCCTCTCCACCGGGGACCGCACGGGCCTCATCGAAGCTGTGCTTCGCTCAGACACCATCGCCAACATCCAGCTGAACAAGAGCAACATGGCGGCCACGGCCGCCTTCAACAAGGACGCCCTGCTCAACTGGCTCAAGTCCAAGAACCCTGGGTAGGCTTCAGGCTCTAGGGACGGGTGCCCTCTCCAGGAGGTGCTGTTTGGGAGAGCAGGACTATTGGGGCCAAGGTGAGGGGAAGGGCTGTGACGTTGGGGCTGAGGGCCTGCCTGTGTCTACGCTGGGGTGGCCGGGGCCTCTCTTGCCGCATGTGTCAGTTGCACGTTGCTGGGTCGCAGCCACCCAAAACCTTAAGGACTTGAAATAGCGACTCTTTGTTGGCTCACGATCTGCCATTTGAGCTGGGCTCAGTTGAGCCCCAATTCTGCTGGTTTTGCTTGGACTCACTCTTGCGACCACCGTCCACTGGTGTCTCAACCAGTCCCAGGGGGCTCTGAGATCGCCTTGGAGCTGGCTGTCAACTGCCCCTCCCGCATTCAGTAGACCAGCCAAGGCTTCCTCCTATGGCGTCCGAGGCCTCGGCCCTGGAACGCGCCCAGAAAAGCTGCTCCTCCACACTCTGTTGGTCCAAGCGGGTCACTAGGGCCAGCTCATATTCCAGGGGAGGACAAGAGCCCCTGCCTCTTGGTAGGAGGAGTGCAGGGTGAGGCCACAGATTCCATCTTCCCCACGCAGGGAGGCCCTGGACCGAGCCATCGAGGAGTTCACCCTGTCCTGTGCTGGCTACTGCGTGGCCACCTACGTGCTGGGCATCGGCGACCGGCACAGCGACAACATCATGATCCGCGAGAGCGGGCAGGTAGGGCGGGGTGGGCGGCCGCCAGGTGGGCAGCACCTGTCTGCCGGCCCCGGGCCCGCCGGCCTCCTGCCCTGCACCCGGCTGCCGCCCCTCTCCCCCCAGGGGTGCTCTGGGCTGGGGGCGCCGTGCTTTCTGACACCATTTCAGTCTTGCCCTCCCCTCCCCCAGCTGTTCCACATTGATTTTGGCCACTTCCTGGGGAATTTCAAGACCAAGTTTGGAATCAACCGCGAGCGAGTCCCGTTCATCCTCACCTATGACTTCGTGCATGTGATTCAGCAGGGGAAGACGAATAACAGTGAGAAATTTGAAAGGTGAGGGCGCCTGAGACCCACGGGGCGCCCGAGTGCCCAGGGTCTTGGGTGGGCTGCAGGTCCAGGACCTGGGCCCAGGGGTGGCTGCGGCCTTTGAGCTATGTCCCTGCCTTCTTGGCAGCAAGTGCGCCCCCATCCCCAACCTGCAGTGTCCCCTGGGGCAGTGGCGGGCTGTGCGGGAGGCAGGCTGTCGCCCAGGGGGTCTGTTAGAGGGCCTGGGGGCTTTGTGCGCACGGCCTGTTTTCAGGGCAAGGGCAGGCACTTGGGCCAGTGGCCGTGAGGTGCAGACGGCCCCTGCCCGGCCCCGCAGGTTCCGGGGCTACTGTGAGAGAGCCTACACCATCCTGCGGCGCCACGGGCTGCTCTTCCTCCACCTCTTTGCGCTGATGCGGGCGGCGGGTCTGCCGGAGCTCAGCTGCGCCAAGGACATCCAGTACCTCAAGGTACTTGGCCAGGGAGGGCCCTGTGGGCAGGCACCGGGGGGCTCCTCTGAGTGGGGTGGACTCCCAGCTATGCTCGTGCCAGCCTGGGGTGGCAGGGGGCCGGGAGTCCAGATCCCTGGGTGAGCCCCCACGTCTGCCGCGGATGTGCCCGCGGCCTTGGGTAGCCCACGTACCCGCCACAGGACACAGGTTTCCAGGTGTGGAGTGAGGGGCTGGGTTCCGTCTATGTGAAGAAGCCTCTCCTGTGTGCTGCTCCTGTTTGTGTGAGGGGGCTGGGGTGGGGGGCGAGGGCGGCCCCCCACAAATGCTCGCGGGGGAGCTCTCTTGGTGCCCAATTCTTGCAGAACGACGCTGCTTCCTCTCTCCCTCGCAGCAGAGAAGGCAAAGCTGCCTGTCGACTGGGGGCTTTGGGGCCATGTCCCGGACAGGGTTTGCGTCCTTATTTTGGGGGTGGGTCCAAGGGCCTGTGTCGGTGGGAGACAGAATAAAGCGCTTTCCCCAAAAGAGACAGACTTGGGGTGGCTGTCTTGGAGCTCCCTGCAGGCAGTTCTGGGAGGAGGGAGTTTGAAAAGCCCGAGAAGGGCAGGAGCCCGAGGCAGAGAGGGCTGCACCCCCGGGCTGGCGGGGGACAGTGCCCTGACGGCTCTCTCTCAGGACTCGCTGGCTTTGGGAAAAACGGAGGAGGAGGCCCTGAAGCATTTCCGCGTGAAGTTTAACGAAGCCCTTCGTGAGAGCTGGAAAACCAAAGTCAACTGGCTGGCTCACAACGTGTCCAAAGATAACAGGCAGTAGTAGTGGCCCCTGCACGCCCTGGGCCTGGAGAGGTGGCACCCCTCGGTCTGGGGAACCAGGCACCCCCAGCCATTCTTCGGGGCCCAGAAGCCTGAACTGCACCTCAAGGGAAAGAACCTACACAACTGCCTTTGTTTACACTGAAAGAAATCCTCATGGTTATTTATTTACGACTTGAAATGGTGAAGGGACCAAACAGCCATAAACAGACTTGCACCCCCTGTGCCAGGCAGGGCTGCGTCCCCCGGCGTCTCTGCGCCAGCGCCCCGGCACCTCGAGGCTGCATCCTGCTGTGGGTTGAGGACCGTGATCCCGTCTTCCAGCCGGTGGACCTGGACTCAGCAAAGACCCTTCTCCTCCTCGGCGAGCCTGCGTTCCCCGAGGGTCCCACCCCACTGCAAGGGTCTCGGTGCCTTGTGGTCACCTGGTGCCTACCGCCCACCCCTCGGCTCCCCACCCGTCTCCTCCACGGACTGTGACTCCCGGGCACCTGGAGGAAGCCTGGGAACCCTCTAGATTCAGGGATGCTTTTGTTTTGCTTTTAAGTAACTCTTGGGTTCGAGAATTTCATTTCTCTGCTATAAAGCAATTTTGTTTGCGGGTAAGAAAAAAAAAATAGCCAAACCATTTACTGAACCTCTGTGGCTCAGGAGAACCGACCCAGCCTCCGTGAAGTACAACACATGCCCAGCCTCAAGACGTGCTTAAAAATGTTAAAGGAAGAAAAAAAAAAAAAAGGTTTGAGCTTGTTTCCACTCATCCTGGTCACAAGACAAGGGGAAAGCAGGTCACAGAGACTGTGTGCAGTTACCTGTGACCTGCCTCCTCAAGCAGGTCCTGATTATGCTGTAAGCCCTGCTCTCCCTTTTCCAGAACTGTCGCTTCTGAAAACCTGCTGTGAGCACAGTCAGGTACCAGAAGGTGGTGCGGTGGCATCTCTCTCCGCCAGCACTTAGCTTGAACCAGTCCAGGTTTAGCCTTGGGCCTCAGGGCTCAGCAGGAGGCTGGCTCCGCGGTTCCCAAAGGCCTGGGGCTGAGCAGTTTAAAATGCAGATTCCTGGGCTTCTCCCAGCCTTCAGCAGCCCACAGGGGGGCTCGAAGCCCCCTGGCTGCACTGGTCAGAGGTGGGAGGAAGAGGCCGTGCTGCCCAGTGGCCGTGCGGCCCGCCCAGCGGCAGCAGCCTTGTCCCGGGGCCCCCGCCTCGGTCCGTGCCGGTGACTGCACTCTTGTTCCCCAGTAGGTGACGTGACTCGGCGCCCCTCACCTGTGCTGGGACGTGTCTGTATATAATGTTATTTATTTGAACGAGTCCGCGTGCCCCAGGCGTGGGTGGCACGTGCTGCACACACGGCAGTTTTGGTTTGGGTGTCTCGTCTGCGTGCTTGGTGGGCAGAATAGTTTCTATTTTTTTAAACCCTTCAATGTTTCTGTTTGAGGAAGGCGAGTTAAATATAACTGATGTGGGCTGAGACCAGCACCTGTGAAACCTTGACATGCGAGGTCAAAGCAGATTAAAAAATAAATAAAAGCCTTTTTATGTTATGTTCTCTGCTCAGAAAGAAGGGAGTGCAGGATTTTAAAACAAAACAAACAAAAACGAGACCAAAAAACCACGGGAACCCTGCACTGCAGTTAGACGAGAGCTTTATTGTAGCTTACACACTCCCCGGCCGCAGCAGACACACCTGCAAGGCCGGCCCCGCGGCTGCGTCCCCCCTGCCGCCCAGTCGGAGCAGCTGCAGACAGCGGGCGGCTCGCTGCCCGGCCCGGGCACAACCGCCAGCCCGCGTGGAACTAGCAGTGACGTCACAGAACAGGATTCAAACTCGGCTTCCCGCAGCTTTAGCAGTCTAACGTCTTAGGCGGAGCCTTTTTTTAAGTGGCTGAAGGGTTTGGGATGACCACTGTTCTCTGCTCTTCCTCCACCACTAAGCCCGGCCCCGCCGCAGGGGCTGCTCGCTCCCGGGGCTCCGGGGCAGGCGGGAGGAGAGCGCCGGCGGCCTTGGGAGGATCCGGCGCTTTGCCTCCGGGATCGCTCAGTCCTGTTGCTGTCTCCAAACCAAGTGGTCCCACGGTTTGCACAATAGTTGTCAGTTTGTATAATTTATACATAATTTCACCAGCAGGGAAAAATACATTAATTAAGTATAAACGACAAGGCTGCACACGACGAGGGTCCAAGTTACTGTACAAGGAGTGTATAATAAGCCGGGGAGCCCAGCAGTGCCCCCCCCATTAGAAACAGGTTGAATTCCAAAGACCTGGCTATTTCCAGCCTCCAAAGAGGGGTCCCCCGATCTGGTCCCTCCCGCTGAGCAGCACGCCAAAGCCCGCGCCCCCCACGGAGCCCAGGTGCGGAGGGGCCTGAAGCAGCCAGGCTTCTTCCTCCTCGTTCCCTGGGGGCCCGGTGGGATGCTGGGGGCAGGGAGCCCACAGGGGGCTCCGCCACCCTCAGTAATCTGGTTTTCACTTTAAATTCCAGTCCTTGATTACACTAGCACGAAGGACACAACAGAATTCCCATTTATTTACAAAATATTAAAAAGTCAGTTAATCATCTACATATTAAACCCCATTCTGCCATTTTATACATGCACTAGTTTGGAAAAAATAAAACCTTTTTTAAAAAAAGAAAAGCAATGATTACCAGCGGGGAGCGGGCCACTGTCTGCCTACGTCCACGAGCCCGGTCCCTGCGGCCTTCCCGAGGGCACAAGCGGGTGGCGTGCTCGCGCCGGCCAGGAGGAGACTGGACAGGGCGCGGGGCTGGGGGGGTCACGGCGCAGAGGAGACGCTGGGCAGAGGAGGCCGGCGCCTCGTGACTCGGGCAGAGGGCGGGAGGCAGCTGCGGCCTAACACCAAGCACGGGGCGGGCGGGCGGCAGCGGGAGGCTCTGCAGCCCTCCTGGCCGCACGGCTTGACACATCAGGGGTCCGGGGGGCAGGCGGGTCATCCGAAGCAGGAAGGACACAGAGTGGCCGAGGGAGCGGCGGTCAGTAGCTGAGGGTCGAGTCGTCCCACTCCAGCTGCTGCTGCCTGCTGGCGTTCTGCTGGTCTCCGTGCTCCCCCTCCTCCTCCTCGCTGCTTTCGGACTCGGCGCTGGTGATGTCGTCCTCTTCCTCGCCGTCCTCGCTCTCCTCCTCCTCCTCCTCCTCCTCCTCCTCTTCGCTGCTATGCTGGTCCTCGTACGTCTGACAGAGACACGGTGCCCAGTCCAGTCGCCTGCCTGCCCCCACCCCGCGCCAGCTCCGCGCCCGGCCACCCGGGGCTCGGCCGCCAGGAGCCAGGTCACCCTCACAGCGAGATGACAAGGAAGTAGCACTCAGGCCGCCACGCCCACGAGACAGAAGCACGGCCGGTGGCTCCGTGCCGGCGGGACAGAGGAGAGGAGAGCTGGAGTGGGGGGGGCGGGGGCTCCGTTTCCCCTCTCTGGCTTGTCTGGGAGGGCTGAGCGAGAATCACCGCGCCCCACGCCGCCACCCCCCGCGGGGCTTCCTGGTCGTGGGGCCTGACAACACCGCCCGGCCGCCACCTGCCTACCTCCATGGGGTTCACGGTGATGGTCAGGGCAGAGTCGTCCCAGTCCATCTCGCTCTCCTTCCCCGCGTCCTGGTCCCGCACCGTCCGCTGATGCGCGGCCCGGATCCGGAACACCCCCAGGACGATCATGAAAACCAAGAAGCCGACGCAGACGACGATCACCACCGTGGCCGTGCTGGGGACGACTGCAGGGATTGAGGTGAACACGAGGGTCAGGCGGTCCATCACCCAGAACGGGCTGCTCGGGCCTCACCGGATCCCAGAGACGGGGGTCGAGTCCGGCCCTGCCCTGCTCGGCCCTGTGGCTGTGCCTTGAGCACACCAGCTTCCTCGTGAGCTACGGGGGAGATGACGCCGCGGCGTGCCGGGGCCGAGGAGAGTGCGGCCACGTGCGTGCCCGCGGCCCCCCACCCTCCCTCCTTCAGGCAGGGGGCAGGGGCAGCCACCCTGGCCCTGCGCGACTGTCACAGGCTCCTCCCCACGGCCCTACCTGCGAATGGGTGAGGACTGGCCAGGTTATGGCCCGACAGGTCCACGAAGGAGCGGTGCTCGGGGTGGACGAACAGCGGCTGGGCAGCCATGTGGCTGGCGTGCTCCATGGGGCTGGCTGCGTGGATCACGTTCACCTGCCGCATAAGGGGGGGGGGGCTACTGGCCGTCCACGTCCTGCACGCACTCGAGATGGCGCATGGCCAGGGCCACCCCAAGCGTGGCTGCCGGGCCGGCGCCGGTCTGCGCACCCCACCGAGAAGAGGACAGGCCAGAGTCTGCACTGAGCATCTGTTGTGGCAACTCGCCACAGCTGCCACATCCAGAAATACACTGCTTTCCTAAGAGTGTGTCTTTCTGTATTTTATAAAAGAATCCATCTACAACAGATTGGAAAAGAACAAACAACTGGTCCTTCACCCCAGGCAGTTTGAGAAGCACTGGCCTCAACTATCCCCTTTTCCTATTCTCCACGGCCACGTGACCACAGAGCTGCCACCACCTAGTTCTGTTCAAGTCAGTTACCCTTTGCCTCAATCAAAATACTCATCGATTCTTCAGCACCGTGGATTTCACCTGCTGCTGCTATTCGGGTCACAGGGAAGATGGTCTATGGCTAGAAAAACTTTGGTCCGTTTCTCCAGACCACGGAAGCCCTGAGTGATAAAGAGGCTGCAGGCAGGTCTGTGGAGGTCTCAGGACGGGCTGAGCTGTTCTCACTCGACCTTGCGGTGGTCTTGCCAGTGCTGGTCCCGGCGCCAGTGGCCTCCCCCTGCACCTAGACTTCCTTCACGGCAGGCCGGGACGCCCCACCAAGACAAAGAGCCTCTGGTTCCCTGGCGCTGCTCCTGCCCACGGCGTCCTCCTGTCCTGCTCCCAGTGACAGCTCAGGAAGCACCGCTGCCCCTCCTCAGGGGCACTGGGCCACCCCCAGGAGTCCGCGCAGGCCTGGGACCCGTCACCCCAAACCCGTGGCAGGACCTGGGCTGGGAAAGGACACCGCCCCAGGACGAGTCAGGACAGCAGGCCCCACGCCCGCTCCAGAAAGGCTGAGGGTCGGGGCACGCGGTGACGGCCGCTGCCGGCCTTCTAGCGGGCGCCTGCTCTCACCTCCACCTTAAATTCATTGCTGACGTAGCGGCCGTTCATCTCCGAGCAGACGAGCTTGAACTTCCGGTCCAGCAAGGCCCTGCTGTGCCAGTTCCGATAGCGCAGCAGGTGCAGCGCCTCCTCGTAGCTGGCCATGGTGTCCACGCCTGCGGGGCAGAGACGTCAGGAGCACAGGCGTGGTCGGGCCACGCGTCACCTGCGCTGGGGCTTTCCCTCTTGGGGGTGCCTCACGCCCTGACGTCCACCCGCTCCTGCCCAGGGTGGCTCTCCCCTCCCTCGCCCAGGACGCCCGCTCACCTGTCAGGACCATGCCCAGGTCAGAGCTGCTCACTTCGATGCCCTTGCGCTGCAGGCGGCTCACGTCCACTTCCAGGCTCTCCTGCTCCTGGTTCAGCTCCTCTCCCTCCACCGTGACCTCACAGGTGTCCAGGTCGTGCACGATCTCCTCCGACACCAGAGACTCTTGAACTGTAAAAACGGCCCAACAAGAAATGGCAGTGCCTGGAGGCGGCGTGGCCGGCCCTGGGAGCGCCTGCTGGCTCGTCCTCACGGGGTCGGGGGCGGGGGGTCCAGAAGCAGACCCAAGAATAGCAACACACGTGTTAAAATCTCCCCAGGTCCCACAGAAAAAAGGAGCCCAGGAGGCAAGAGGCAGCGGTGGGCGTTCAACTACGGCCTCCAGCCAGGAGACGGACGCCGTCCCCTGCATCCCGCGCAGAAGGGCCCTTACCTGTGGGGTCCTCGCCCCCGTCCCCTTCGGGGTCCACTTCTCTCGTGATGGTGCTGATGATCCGCAGCTCGGGGAAAAGGGAAACGCCCTCCGCGCTTTCAAATTCAGAAGCCGCGCGAGCAAAGTGGTGGACGCCGCTCAGGCTGATCTTGGGCTCCTCGGGCTGTAAGACCACCACGTAGCCTTCGACCGGAGGGACCGGAGCACAGGCGGCCTCGTTAAAGCACCTGCCAGCAGGAAGCAAACAGGGGGGTCAGGGCTGGGGCCGGTCGGAGCCCCACCTGGGCACAGGCAGGTGTAGGTGGATCTGCCCGGATTCCACTACCTGGAGGGGACAGAAGGCGTGGCCTTTCAGGAACGTACACCAAAGGCCAGTCACCTCCTTCAAATCTCTCACTCAACCGTTTTGGTAGCGAGCAACAGTTCACCTTTCCTCACAGGAGGAGTGGGAGGTTTTCTTTGAAAGAACTAAGCACATTTTCTTCTCAAATGTCACGAGCTAAGAAGACAGGTGTGTTGTCAGAAACCAGGACGTACTTGACCGTGGTGGTGATTTTGAGCCTTCGGATCCCAGGTGTGGGGAACTGTCGCGAATTCAGGTAGGAGATGTGCTGCAAGGCCTTCTCCAGCTCCCCGATGTCCTCTCCCTCCAGGGTCAGCACCGCGCGGCTGGGGCTGGCGTGGACCTGAAGGAGAGGGGAGGAATAAGCGCTAACTGCAGGCAGCTGAAAGCCACGGGTGCTTTTAGCCTGGGATCAGTGTGAATTGGTGACTTGAAAAAGAAAAGCTCGTGCATCGCGGGGGATGACAAGACCCTCTGTCGTAGGGTAGGAAAGCCTAAAGTGCAAACGTTTAAGCCACAGATTGCTTCCGTAGCCCTCCGTGGTGTGGGAAGCCCAGTCACGCCGTGCGGCGGCAGGCCAGCTGACCCCGGGCACGTTACCTTCACGGCTTTGTCCTTGTCTTCGGGGCCCGGCAGGTCCAGCCCCTCTTTGCAGGTGTACAGACAGTCAATCACCTTCTTATCCGCCAGTTTCCCAGCTCGGATCGTTAGGCCAGCCAGATTACCTCGGAAAAACTGGGTCATGTGCAGGTCACCACCTTTGGAACAGGGAAAAGCGCAAAAGGTCTCGGGTGCGGCCAGGGCCCCCGGCGTCGCTCTCGAGCGCGGCGTTAGCGGTGGCACAGCTGGATGTGTGGACGTGCGGGTTAGTGCATGCCCTCCTGTTAGCCTGGCGGTCTACCAAGGTGCAATGGAAAAATGGAATCACTGATGGTCATGCGTATGGCCTGGAGGAAAGAGGAGTCGGGGGTCCCTCACCCTAAGCCAGAAGCCGAGAGGCCCCCTGAGCAGCCCCTCACCCGGCCCCTCCCGGGAGTGTCCCCACGGTGCAGAGCTGCCACTTCTACCACACCCAGCCTCTTGAACCTCTTCCTTCTCCATCGGCGGGCTCACACTACAGCTTCCTTTTCCTAATTGAGAAATACTCTGGGAAAACACACGAATTTGGAGATGAACCTACACAAACATGACTAGAAAAATGGAAGTGCTGCCTAAACTCGCCTCGTCTCGAGGCCCTTCAGATGACCGGCTACTTTCCTGAGTCACGTCATTCCTGCCTCCTGCTGCTGAGGGCAGCCGGGCAGGGAAGGTGGCACCAGGAAGACAGAAGTCCAGGAAGAGCGGGGCTTGTTCTGACACTGACGCAGGAGAGGCCAACTCTCAGCAGCACGTCTCGTTTCCTGATAAGGACACGCGACACCCAACCACCGCTAGGGATCGAGATTTCTTAGAAACATACACTTCACAGTTAATGCCAATCAGGAGGGAATATCTAGAAACGAGTCTTTTCCTGTCTTGTGGTTCCACCCCATGAGGGCCACGAGTGGCCTCGAGAACCTGCCCTGTGAGATTTCGACAGGGACCCTCATGCAGTGGGATCAGGGTAAAATTTGATGAGGAGGAAAAACCAATCCATTAGTGCGTTGCATGAATGAGTCACTTGTCCCCACTTCAGTGGGGGTCAGAACAGGCAGAGGAGGGGAGCCCATGAAGCAATGGGGGTGCATGATGCAGAGGTAAGCCAAGAAGCAGCTCGGATGGTGCCCGGGACCAAAATGCAACTTGGGCATTTCATGCGAAATGGGGAATGAATCAATGTCTCATCTTTAAAGGAAACACAACAGTGAACTGGAGGGAAAAAAATCCAGCAACCTGCAGAGGTCACGGCCACAGGCTCAGTTTCATTGTCACTTTCCACTCCTGAATACTCTGTAGAAAAGCAAGACAAAGACAATAGAAAAGGACCAAGAGGTTAGGGCCTTCAAACTGGGCCTTGAAAATTAGTTTCGAAGCTACCAAACACAAACACAAAGGAAAAACCCTCCCTCTTGTCCAGCTGGGGACACACCCCACACCCAGTGGACCTGCTCACCTTTTCCCGGAGGGATATTTACCGCCCCACCCCCGGCATCTTTTGTGTTCTTTAATTCCATCTTCCCACATCCTCCCGGCGGAAACACAGGTGAGATTCAAAATAATACACTGACCTCGCCAACCTGGGCTTCTTACTGATAGACTCCCCGAGGACGGCTGGACCAGACACACACACCCAACCCTTTAGGAAGCCACTTCGTGCAGGCAAGATGGGACAGGGCACGTAAGGGCCCAAAGCCCGAGGCTGGCAAACGCGCAAAATAAAAGCGCAAAACCCACTCACGCCTGACTGGCCTTTGACCTCCGGGTGAGAGCCAAGCAGACATGTTTGACTTTCTGTGAACTAGGACGGGAGACCGGGGTTAGGGAGAATGCCGCTGCCTGGGGCCTGGCCGCCTCCGGCTCCTGACCCAGGGGCCTGGCACAGCGCCAGGGTAGAGGCCTGCTCCTGGGGCGGACAGACAGACTTCCCACGGCAGCAGTGCAGGAGGCGCAGCTGGGCGGGGCCAGGTGAGCGCAGGTGAGGCTGGGCCGCCGCCTCCACCCCTCTAGGACACACTGGTAGAAACGACCTTTCGGCCCAAGGGACGTGAACCTGCCGCCCATGGCCAGGCGCTCTGTGGCAGATTTGCAAGGAAAGTGGTTTCAGATTCACTCAGGGAAAGAAAAGAGATCCTCCTCCGCATTAGCTACATTTAAAAGAACTTTGTATTTGGTTGGGGATGTGGAAAGGGCTAAGGGAGAAGGCGGTGAGAGGAGACGAAAAGCTACTGCTGGTGGAGGGTGGGAGAGTGGCGTGAGCGGGGGGATGTGGTGACTGATTCTCCCCACAGCAACAAAGCTCCCAGGCTGTGAGAATAACGTTTTAGGTTTACACAGGTGTTTTTATGCTCCTGTTTAAAAAAAATTATTCAGAAACTGTTGTTTAACTTGGGAAGCAAAGCTGAATTGAAATTTTAAGACTATCAACTAAGAAATTCTTAGACCCCCAAAAGTTTATTCCTCACTCCTTGGTCTCATGTTCCATTTTCTCACAGATGAAGAGTCACCAAAATTAAATCGTTTTTATCTGAAAGAATCACCAGGAAAATTATGGAATGAAAATTCCCCTAAAGTAAGCAAATCTGCCTTGGGAATTAGGCTCTTTCAGAAATTTCTAACCTAACTCAGGGTGCAAGGTTACTGTAGGGAGAAAAACAATATTCAAAAAGTGTATTTAGCAAGCACATGAGGTCACTCGCGAGACTGCGTGATACAACACGGAGTCACGACAGCCAGGTGCTGGGGACCCTTGAACCCCGTGGATAGACTGAAGGGGTCCGTGACCTTGGAAGGGGAAAATGACAAGTGTGTTTTTACTGGTCCTGGAATTTAGCCTTTCCTTTGGTTACAAATGCAGGCAACAAGCCATAGTGGTATTGGCATTAGCTTAGACTGTCACCAAGAGAAATCACAGACGTCCCCCTACCATGCACTCGTTGCTGCAGACGTCGCACAAGGTCATTTACGTCCATGACGGCGCAAGAAAGGTAGTCATTAGACCGGCTGAAAATCGTGTTCTTTGTTTACTAATGAAACAGCACAGGTGTTACTATTTACAAGGTTATTCTTTTAGTATTTTGATAACTTTATTCTAATGTACCTGGTTACCTCTGAGTTCCTCTGTATTTTTATTTGATAGGGGTTTCATAAGCTTTACCAGCTCAGTCCCTGTCCTAGCCCATGACGACTCAGCCGCGTAACACGGGGCGTATTGATTAATTCTCTAAACCCCAGTTTCTTCGGCGATGAAGAGAAATAACTTCAACCTCAGAGCTGCTGAAGGGGCCAAATGAGATAATGTGTATATGTGCGTAGGCATATGGGTGCACGTATGTGTGTGCGTACACGTGTGTAAATGGCTCAGTCTGGTGGTGCTGTTGGGTGGCGGCTGCCATCATACGCCTATTTGGGTTTTTCTGAAATCCATGCCACTTACAAGCTCCGCATTTTACAAATCCGAAAGACAGTGAGTGGGTTTTCCCAATTTGTAACTGATCTTCTCCAAGTGCTTGGTAACAGCCCTAGCCTTTGCAGCCGCGCTTACCACGGAATCCCCCCCAACTCGGCGCCTGTTAAAGGAGAACGGCGCCCTTACGCTGGTGCCAGCAGGCCAGCGAGCGCGGAACACCTCAGCCCGGGCCTCCGGCTGCCGCCGTGGCCGCTGGAGGAGGCCTGTCCTCGCCAACTTCTCAATGAACAGACCGAGTCACACGGTGGCGCCCCGGCTGCGCGCTCGCTCGGCGCCCCCTCCCTCCCAGGCAAGGCGTTCGGTCCTGAAGCACCCGGCGAGAGCCACACCGAGCACCCCCAGCGGCGCCCCCCACAGGGGCTACGCACGGGGAAGGGAAGGGGAGGAGAAAGGAAACGAGGGCGTGGCTGGGAGGCTCTAGGAAGGGTCCGCCACCCTAGTAGAAAGGCACTACTTGACTCCCGAGACCTGGAGGCGGCGGAGTGCCGATGCCGTTACCTTGCCAACAGGCTCCAACCACGAGCTGAGTGTCTATCCTGGAGGGATGAAGCGGGTAGTCTTCAGTCACGGAGAAGGGCTCGTGGGAAACTCCGTCCACGTAGAGAGCCACGCTCGGGAGTTCCACGTTGAGGACGTAGTGATGCCAGTCCTCGTCACACACCTAGGAGAGGCGGAGGGAAGGGCTAGGAGCGTCCGAAGACGCAACGACGAAGCCACCACAACCATACCGAGGCTCTGCCTTCTAAAAGGGAAAGGATTTTTTAAAAAAGAACCTAACAAGACACTCTGCAAACACATCTCAAGAAATAGGGCCAAGGCCACACCATCATCTCCAGGGCATTTCAGTCCAGGGGGCTTTGCTCATTAAAAGGGCAGGAAAAAGGAAGCTGCCCTATTAATTCGCTCCTGCCAAGAGCATGACACCAGGAAATTCTACAGCAAGCTGGAGACCCATCCACTAACAGGCTGGCTTAGACTGCCAGCTCTTCTTGGATCAAAATTAAACCTCCACCAGTGTCAGAATAAGGCACACTGTAGTACAAGGTGTTGTTTTTTCCAATTCAAAGCTGAAGACCTAAGTAAATATGAACATAGAGCTCAGATGGCATGCCAAATTAAACGGGGTGACTTTCATGTCATGAACGAGCATCTCACTAAAAATTCCCTAGCTGTTAAGTGAGGGTGTTGGTCACAGTCTCTAAGGCCCTTTTGGCTCTGGTATTCCCTGAGTTTTGGCATTAGAGGGAAGAGGCAAGACACTCAAGAAGAGACGGGAAGAAAAAGAGATGGTGGGCGATATAATTCCATAGATGTGTTTTTAAAAAGCTTGCCCATGGGAAGCAGATGTGGCTCAAGCAGTTGGGCGCCCGCCTACCACATGGGAGGTCCCAGATTCAGTTCCCAAAGAAGATGAGCAAGACAGCAAGCTGACTCGGCGAGCTGGCACAATGAGCTGACGCGACGAAGAGATACAACAAGGAAACACGATGAGAGACACAACATGTGGGAGCGGAAGTGGCTCAAACCACTGGGCGCCTCCCTTCCACATGGGAGGTCCCAGGTTCCATTCCCAGTGCCCTAAAAAGAAGACGAGCAGACAGCGAGTGCAAACAAAGGGGGCGGGGGAGGGATAAATAAAATAAATCTTTAAAAGAAAAAAAAGGTTACTCAACTTACATTTTAAGTAAAAAATAAACAAAAAACCCAGAACCAATGAGATATTTAGAGCTTGAATAGACCAGGAGCATCAAAATAAATGAAGAAATTATCAAAGAATACCTCTAAAAGAAAAGCAGCTGTCCTGAGGAGTTTATTAGGGGGCTAAAAAAAAAATAAAATCAAACCTCTAAGGAACAATAATTCCCGTATTACATAAAACATTCTAAGTTTTAAAAATTGCTCCCTAATTCACTTTGGAGACAGATAAGATCTGAATTTTAGCTTAGCTTTCTGTTTAAAGCAAGTTCTGAAATGTAAGCTCTTTCAGAAAGCAATTCATATTACACCCCCAGTTTTTAGAGTTGCAGGTTTCTAGGGGATTAGCAGCATACTACTATCATTTAAATATCAGGGAGCAGAT
>PVKH010013973.1:0-16659 GCA_004027955.1 Chaetophractus vellerosus
CTTGTGATTTGTGTCATCTCCTGGGTATTTTAGATGCTGGGATTGCCACATCGTTGAAAGGTGTTTCTGCCTTCCACGGTGAGTGGAAAATTGCTTTCAGGAGTTATTTCCCTAAGTGTGGTTTCAACGTGGTATTTGCTGTGAGTTACCTGAAGGTCTCTCTGTGAATTCCCTGCAGACTGTGGCCACAGCTGAGGCCTGTCACTTGCCCAGACACAATCATCTGAGAGTTGGTCAGGGAAACGGTCCCTCAAGTTGGGACGAAACAGGAACAATCGTCTCAAGGGCGGTGCCCTCTCCTCAAACAGGAAAGCCTCAGAAGCAAGGAAGAAGCTGGCTACTAATGTAGAGAAAGAACCCTGACTCACACTGCAAATCCCAGAGTCTCCACATTTCCGTCACTTGTGCAGAGGATTTATAGCTGGGGTGCTCGCATCATTTATCATCCAAAGTAGGACGTCTTTGCGGGTGATTGATAACGTCATTAAGCAGAGCCATCTGAGCAAACCAGGGCATGTGGTCACCCTCCTTACACCAGATGCTGTCCTTATCTCCTCAGAGTTATTGCCTGTCATCATTTTTATACCGTATTTTCCTAGGGGGTCACTTATGGGCAATGTTTGTTGGTTGGGTTCTTTTGGAGACCATAGATTGGGATTGGGAAAAAAAAACCCTGGGGCTTCATTCACATGACATGAAAGAAACTGATATTTTGTCAGACAAAAAAATCTCCAAAAAAAAAGTTACCTGTATAACACCATATCAGACTTAGAAAAGAAAGAGAGGGAGAGAGACAGAGAGAGAAAGAGAGGACAGGGACGCAAAGAAATAGATTTCTACTTAACTTCAGCCTTCACCTTTCTTTCTTTTCTATTCTCTAACTTCTCTAGACTGAAAGAGATGATATGAAGGAGCTATAAGTTTAACACATTAGAGTGTTAAAAATAAGTGTTTATCAAGTATTGTAATTATTTTCTTTAAAGGTTTCTGAATATTGAAGCACCGAATTTATTTTCCTTTTCTTTTCCAGGAAAAGGATGCATATTTTTAAAGCAAGACAACACTCCCCAAAGGAAAGTAAGTCATTGCTTTCCCATCATTTTCACTTTTAATAGACTGACATTTCCAAACTGCCTCTACTCTATGCCCCCAAAGTCACTTGGGAGCACGTAACACATTTTGCTACAATTTAGCAATTGCATCCTTATTTCTCCACTAAACTGTGATCCCACTGGAGCAGGGATTGGCTATTGATCTCCATGTCCTCAGTTAGACCCTAGATCTGAGGGATGAAAAGTAGTTGGGTCAAGGTACTATAAGGAACTGCGAGGAGGCCAGGGAGCTTGGGGAGAGGCGGGGCCTTGTGGCTAAATTAAGGATTTGGGTCTTTGTTTAGGGAACTACAGGAAATACTGAAATGCTTTAAACAAGGCAGGCTTAATCAGATCTACATTAAAGAGACCACCCCAGTTGCAATACAGAGAACATTTAGAAGGCTAATAAAATAGTTTCCGGTGGCAGAAGTGTTGAAATAAGAGAATTCGAGGAGAAGGTGGTGAAGTTTTACATGCAAGAGAGAGATTAAGGAAGTACAGACTTGAACACAGGCCACTGCATTCCTTAGGAAGACAATGGAGTTTTGCCTCTGCCTTCCTGGGTCTTTGAATCTTACAAGCGTGCTTTGTAAAGTATGTAAATGAATAATATAGCCTTCCCACCCCTTGCCTTTTCACCTAGGGGAGCTGTAAGTCAGGAAACCACAAACTCTACCAAGAGTAAAACGTGGTAGAAATAAGATGCCTATGTTGAAGCCCTGCTAGTGATAATCAGGGAAGTCCTGAATGATCTTGGAAACTTGTGGAGACATGAGAATCTGGGATGACATTAATGAGGGACTGTAAGCCCATACACTATACAGTAGCCTGCATGGACACACCTTCCCCTTAGGTAGGGCAATAGCATGAAGCTTCCATGAGAAAGCACAGTTGTGCTTATCCAGCTAGTGTGCTTGCAAGGGGCTAGCAAGTGTGTCCATCTGCCTCTTTGCTTAGTGGCCAGGGCCAGTGGGTTTTAAGTAAATTGGATTTTGAAAATTTGGCCTGCTTCTGTTTGTATCTGCTATCAGGTACAGGAAAAGGAATGTTCAGCTTAAGAGTTTCCTCCTCTGTAAAGCTTTCCTAGGACATCAACCCTACACTGTACCATCTCCTGTCACCTACAGTCAAAGTGACCTCTCTCTTCTCCACCTTATGGATCTCTCATAACCCCTTGTCTGCTACTCTGTGAGCTCCTTGTGGACAGGCACTGTTTTAATTCATCTTTGTCTCCCTAGTGCCTGGTACAGAGCAGCTATGCAATAAAGGGAGGGAGACAATAACTGACATGATTTCTTATCCAAAGATCCACGAGTGCGTCTCCTTCTGCTCAGCCTCTCAGCCTCAGTAGAGCTCTGGCCGTTTCTTGTTCATGTGGTTCTGTCACTCCTCAGAGATGTGCTATGGACCAGGATAGGATGATAGGGCTACCCCAGCAGGTTTCCCTTAGCTCTCCGGTTGCTTATATTCCAGCCCTGCCCCCCTTCCCATCCCCTAAAATCGCTTCACGGCCTGAAATTCATTGAGTGTTTTTTCTTTCTCCAGATGAAGGAATGCCACCTGCTCCCATCCAGGTAATGAGCCTTTTTCTGAGATGATGGCAGAAATGCAAATATCCCAGATGGCAGGAGAAACTATCCTCCAAGACCCCTTCTGAAGAAACATAGAAGAAAAAAGTATCAGATGTCCACGCTTGGGACGCAGGGACCGTGTGCAGGGCCTGGAGGCCGAGGCAGCGGCCACCATCCCTGTACAGCTTATTGAAAGGAACTAACACTTACTGAGCCCTTAGGTTATGCCAGGCACTGCGTTGAGCATTTTGAAGCGCGTTCGTGTAACTGCCACAACCATGTAAAACTGGTACTATTATTTCTCCCCATTTTACAGATGAGAAAACTGAAAAGCTAAGTGACTTCCCCAAGGTCAGACAGCTAACAAGATGACAGAGCCAGGATTCAAAATCACGTCTCACTCTAAAACCCATGCACTTTCCTCCACACTGGGCTGGTTTTCTTTTTATCACCTTGAGATTCCACCAAGGGAGTGAGACCTTCCCTTGAGTCATTTCACTTTTTAATAATACAAATATCTCTAGAACGGTTGGTTAAGAGGGCATCATAGAGTTCTCTGATGACTGTCCACAGGGCCCAGAAACATTAGGACTCATTCAGGGTGCTCAGGGGTCACTCTGGAACATGGGGCAGAGAGGACTCGCTGGGGAGGCTGTGTACTCTGGGCGGCATGACAACTCTGGCTGCCTGGGCTAGAGGATGGGATGGGAGCAACCATTTAGCAAACGTGGCCAAGAAAAGGAGGGAGGCCAAGAAGGTGGTCATGGGAGAAAGGCTTTTCCAAGGGTCAGTGCTATGTTGAGATTAGAGTATAAAGGGCAAGAGGGCAAGCCTTGATGATTATCGCTCTCCTTCTGACTAGCAGGAAAAGGCTGACCAGACTTCCTCGGAGGAGCTGTGCTACACCCTCATCAATCACAGAGTCCTCGGGAGAAGGCCGTCAGGGAACTCTGCTGAAGGGTATTATGAGAACGTTGCCCCCCATGCCAAGGGGCCCAGAGGGTCCTTGGGGAAAACTGAGACTGAGTATTCACTTCTCCGCGTGCCTTCCACCCCTAGGCCACCACCTCCCCCAGAAGATGAGTATGAATTTCTCATGCCTAGCGGAATCTCCTCTCACGCCCTGCAACAGCCATGTCCATTAATGCCCCCTTCTGAGACTCAGTTTTCCCATTTATGATGACGTGGTTGAACCAACATTTGTTTTTCAGGGACCATCCAGTCTACAAAGCAAATAAAAGGAGGGGAGGGGAGCAGGTGTAGCTCAGTGGTCAAGTGCCTGCTCCCCATGTATGAGGTCCCAGGTTCAATCCCTGGTACCTCCTAAACAAAGGGAGGGAAGCTGATGTGGGGAGTCTGACTGAAGCAGACTTGGTGCACAGAGCCTTTTAGCTCAGCCTCCCTCACAACAACCCCTTCTACAGTGGTCTATGCAGAGCATGGTTTACAAACAACAGGGCCCCAGAGATCCTGTTTAGCATCCTGCCTCCTCATGACATTCCTGATCTGGAAAACGTTCAACTTACTATCCTGAATACCAGTATTTGAGATGGCAGTGACCACCTTTGGCTCTAAGTAGTTTAAGAAATGGATTGCCCTACTCAGAAGTGGGAAGGGCTCTGTGGTACCCTATAGGCTGTGCACATATCAAAGGTTTCTGCCCCTCTCTCCAGTTCTTCTAATAGAACATCCTCAAGATTGTCCTGTGAAGTCACTAAGAAGCTTGACCCATAATACTAAGTGTACCCAAGTGAGAGTCCACCTGTTCCTCTGTGAACTGGCTCTTCACTTGTGACCTTCCAGCTCAGCCCCAGATGGGAGCCTGTGGCCTTCGTCTCACCCCATGCCTCCATGCAGTGGCCTTCCATGTTACTGACCTTTGACTCGTTGGCCTGAGTAGCTTGGTAGATTATATCGGTTGAATCAGGAGGTTCCAGGCCAGGTTCTTGTCATAATTTTAACCCATATATTAATTTCTGTAACTTAACATTTCTCCCTAGAGATCTCAGTAAGAAAAAGCCTAGCATTAGAAAAGGATAAAGTATTAATAGAAGGACCTATGGAGCTCCTCTAATCCCACTATGCCTTTGGCTCAGAGGATGTCATTTGCCCAACGTTACATTTCAAGTTAGTGACAGAGCTTGAGCAGGAACCAGGATTTCCTGGCTTCCAAATCAGTGCTCTTCCAATATAGTACATATAAGAACCTCTACCACATGATAAATTTATATGTTAAATAATATGTATAAAATATGAATAAAATGATCATTTGGGGAAAATCACACAAACACACACACCTTCACACAGACATTCTCTTGTGAGTACTCCTCTTCATGCCCTGATTATTTGTTTCCCCACATCTTTTTCGTCAGTGTTCCAAGAATTATGTCTGTTCTCTAGACCAGGGGTCAGCAAACTATGGTGCACAGGCCAAATCTGGCCTACCAACTGTTTTTGTAAATAAAGTTTTATTGGATCACAGCCATGCTCATTTGTTTACTTATTATCTATGGCTACTCAACCATGGGAGAGTTGAGTAATTTTGACAGAGACAGTAGGGCCTGAAAAGCCAAAAAATATTTACTATTTGCCCCTTTATGGAAAAAAAGTAGGCCTTTGCCCTAAAAGATCATACTCTAAGCTAAACTTAAAGAAGTATACTCTTTTTTTGGTCATTGGTATAAACTCATAAGATCTGGTATCAATAAAATGGTATGGAAATATTAAACCACAAATTAGAAAGTTTGGGTAAACTGGGCAAATTAGAATGTTTCTCTATTCAGACCTCTGTTCTCAACTTACTGTTGTATGTAATTCATGGCCGCTGACCTAATTTCAGGATGTTAAAATAGGGAGGCAGATGTGGCTCAACCAGTTGGGCGCCCGCCTACCACATAGAAGGTACCAGGTTCGAGTGTTGGTACCTCCTAAAGAAGACAAGCCAGGGAACTAGCTGTGGCTCAATTGATTGGGCTCTGGTTTACCACATGGGAGGCCCCAGGTTCGGTTCCCGGGGCCTCCTGGAGAAGACAAGCCACTGGCGCAATGAGCTGACTCAGCGGGATGGCGCAGCAGGGGGAGACAGGCAGACATGGAAAAATGCAAAGTAAATGAACGCAGCAAGCACAAGCAGCAAGGGGGGGATATATAAATAAACAAAAATAAATCTTTAAAAAAAAAAAAAAAGATAAGGAGTAAAAACAGCCACAATAGGATTTAAAGAAAATATAGAAATAATGAGAGTCAAACAAGGACTCAAAGAAAATTTTAAAAAAAAGAAAAATTTTTAAATTGAAAAATAAATAAATAAAGAAGACAAGCCAACTTTGCACCTGCCACAACCTGCTGCAACGAGCTAGATGCAGCAACCCACCACAATGAGCTAGATACCACAAGCCAGCAGACACCACAGCCCACACGGAACAGATGCAGCTCAGGCTGTTGGGCAGTCACCTCCCAGGTTTGGTTCCCAGTGCCTCCTGGAGAAGACAAGCAAAACAAGCAGACAGACAAGGAGGGAAGGGGATAAATAAAAAATAAATATTTTTTAAAAATAGTAAGAAGTTTGTTGAGATAAGTAGTAGATGCATTTTCTGTTTAATTGCTATTTTGTTTTCTAAGCTAAACAAAGCTAAATAACATTATTTAAACTGTGCTAAGTGCCTAACAAGGATAAATCTAGTGTTTTGATGTTGGATGTGTCAACACAGATTTGCTGAGACCTCAGCCACTTGACAGTCTTCAGCTAAAGAGCCAATCATATGTTAGTATCTTGTCCTCTGTCACTTCCTATTCTTAGCAAAATTCCTTAACATGGAATCCTAACTTTGACACTTGGTCAAGATTCACTCATATACAAAAGGAGGTATGAGTGGTAGTAGGGAATACTGTACAAGAAGTAACGTGGGTTAGGGGAAAGAAAGTCAGATAATCAATGACTTGAATCCAGGTTCTATATTTTCCTCATTCTGTCACCTGGAGCATAATACACTATTTGGAGGCTCAGCGTTCTCATCCACAAATGGTAGGATTACCTCTAATGTACATAAATCATCTGTCACACATGCCAAAAAAATATCAAAGAGCAAGCAAAACGAACAGGTTTTATCAATCAATGAGAAAAACCTGTACGGACGTAGCTGGTGATCTGGTCTGAAAAGCAGCAGGCAGTTCTTTGCAATGGGCAGGCATTGCTGGAGTTGGCCAGCTCTTCTTCCCAATGAAGCAGAAAAGTGGTATCGCTTATGTTTTATGCCAGAATTTTTCACATTAATATTGGATTACCGTGGAAGGTGGCTGATTTCAATATTCTTAGCACCACATTATTGTCTGTGACCTATCCTACAAAAATGAATATATCTCAAGTAGCATATTCCTTTTAGCCAGGAACATGCTGCATGTAAAAGCTTACCCAAAGAAAGTTATTCTTTAATGAAATACAGAGGGATTTTGAAAGGGCATTATTTTTTAGTAGAAAGCCATTTGAGAGTGTTTCAAAATACCTGCTATGTCTGTATAGAATGCTGGCTCTGCTCTCCACACATTTCAGGATTTCTGATGACCACTGGGGACCCTCTTACCAGAAGATGTACGTAGGTGTAAACACATGCATGCGATTTGTATACACTTTCAAGGGGTCGGGGACACAAGTCCTCAGCTTTAGAATCCGTGTTCTTGATGAAGAAACTGAGGTTAAGCATTTAAATTACTTTCTCAATTCACAAATATAACCAGGAAACCCTCCACCATGCTGGTGTTAAAACAACCAAAGTTCACAGAGACAGTTACAACTTTATACAGCAAGCAGCCTCTGTGGTTTCCGTTTTACATTCATACCAGCATCTATAAATAATCCCTTATGCTGTGAATAAATTCTTAGAGCAGATGAGGGCTAGAGGAAGAAGGCAAACCTAGGTCAGGAAAATATACCATTGACTAGAAATAAGCTAAATGCTGACCTTTATTTTGGACAACTGTGGCTGACAGGTGCTTCGACTATGCTTAGGGATGGAATGGCAGAGGCAGAAGAGAAAAATCGATTAGTCTCTGCTTACCTTTTTCTGGCTATTCTTTCCTAAGCTCAGCTTCTTTAGGCCAGCAAAGCACTTGGTCTGAGTGTACCTTGGTTCTTCCAACTCTTAAGTTGGTCAGTAGAGAATGCAAGTCACTCCCACTTTCCTACAGGGTGCTCTTTTTTTTTTTGGTTACATATCCGCCCCCCCCCTTTCTGCTTGCTCTTGCTGTGTGTCCATTCTTCTGTGTTTTTCTATGTCTGCTTCTGTTCTCCCCGTCTTTGCAGCAACGCGCCGAGTCGGCCCTCCGTGGAGGCGGCTCGCTCCGTTCGTGGGTGGCTCCATTCCGTTTTCACGGGTGGCTCCGCTCCGAAGCGTGGAAACCGGGCAGCAGTGCTCCGTGTTTTGTGGGCTGCCCGGTTTCCACGCTTCGCAGGTGGCAGCTCCGTCTTTCATGGGTGACTTTGCCATGCCCGTGGGGGCTCCGCCCTGCCCGTGGCAGCTTTTTGCCTTGCCCACAGCGGCTTTGCCCGGGGCCTCCCATGTGGTATACTGGCGCTCTTATCCACTGAGCTATCTAGCCAGCCCCTACAGGGTGCTCTTTTGCAAAGCACTTTGCAAAGCTTTGAGTAGGCATTATCATAGTCTTCTAGAATCTGGTAGTCAATACTCACAATTCATCCCTTCCCCTTCTACTTGTCTCCTTTTGGCTTCCCAGAGGTCAGCCAGGATTGCCTACCATGGCCAGAGGCCAGTCATCATGCATGGATGCCCAGCAGGTGGGTTTTGCCACCTCCAAACTACAGGGCTTCAGGCTGGTCCCTTTACTTTTCCAGACCTTGGCTTCCCAACCATAAGATGAGGAGCTGCCTTCTAACACTTAGAGTCTATGATCTCTAATCATAAAGGAAACATTGTCTTAGTTTGCCACAGGGCTGCTGATGCAAAGTACAAGAAATGGGATGGCATTTATAATGGGGATTTTATTTAGGGTAAAAGCTTACTGTTCCAAGGTCTTGAAATGACCAAATCAAAGCACCATCAGAGATGCCTTCTTACCCACGTCAGCTAGTGGTGATCCTGGCATCCTGCCACATGGTGATCAGGCATAAGGATCTCCTCAGCTTTGAGCTGCTCTGTGGGCCCAGCCTCTTGGGGGCTTTGTGCTTAAGCTTTGGCTGCTAGAAAAATTTCTCTCTCACACAGCAGGGTCAAAAATGGCAGCTTCCTTTCCTGCCAGAAAAAGGGCAGAGACCCAAGCTGTCTCATGCCTCACTGATGTAGTCCAATCAAATGCCCTAAAGTGATCTTATCAAGTAATCTAATCAAAGGCCCCTTAACTGAGTTGAATGCAATCAAAGGGTCCCATACTCACAAAAATGGGTTAGCTTCAAGAACACACTCTTTTCTGGGATACACAAATTCAAATTATTACAAACATTAAAGGATGTCTATGGATAAAGCTGCTAGTAATGCAGTAAAATTGTGAAATAACTTATATTAAAGCAATGAAACAGTAATGAGAGCAGAGAAAGGAAGACTTAGATTTCTCCCATTATTCAGTGCAGACTTTGAATAGGACAAGGGCCCATATCCAGAGTCCACATCTAAACGGAAAAGTAGAGAACCTGCACCGCATCCAAATGTGTAAATGAAAGCAGATCTGCTTATCCAAATCCCACTGGTGCCTCAGGGTTCAGCTTGAGGTCTCCCTTATAGAAGAAGCCTTCTGCAATTAAACTATACTGTCCACTTTTTTCTCTGACCACCTACAACCCTACAATCTGGCTTCATTTATTTTTAATACTACTGAGTATTTTCTTTCTGCTGTTTTCCATTTCGTCTGTGACGATCCTCACAGATAATAAAACTCACTCTCTGATAAAACTAGCATCTTCTTTTATTACTCTGTTACTCTTCTTCGGTATCCCCTACAGCCTTCAACAAAACACATCATTTTTCAAAAATCTACAGAACTAAATTAAATTGAAAAAGAGAAGTGAGCGTGTAGATAGAAATTTTGGTGGGAGGAGGTTCAGCTGATCTGGTTTGTATCCATTCTATTTGTATTGAAGAGAATGCCAGAAAAGAGCAGTTTTCTTCTCCAACCCTTCAATTATTTCAGATACATGTTGACACCTTACTACTATGCAACAGACGTGATGTTCATCATTAAGATGTATGATAAATGGCTCTTCTGCCCCTTTTATTTGAACCTATAATTAGCACTATACCTGTTAAATATATGTTCCAGAGACTTAAACCTTTGGTCTGTTCACATGCCGGTTGAACCCTGAATCTCAGCAGACTTGCAACACCTACTCTCCAGTTCTTTGGACTTGCCCAGGATAATTTTTTTGTTTTTGTTTTTGTTTTTTTTTTAAGATTTATTTATTTTATTACATATCTCCCCTTCCCCCCGCTACGGCGACGCGCCGAGAGTGGTCACTGCGCAGGCGTGGCTTTCCCCGCTTGTGGGCGGTCTCTGCGTCGGTTCACGGCCGGCTTTCAGTTTGTGGGTGGCTGGCTGCGCTCCATCCGCGGGCGACCTGCCCTGCCCTTGGCGGCTCTTGCCATGTCCGTGGCAGCTTCTTGCCCTGCCCACGGCGGCTCCGGCCCACCCATGGCGGCTTGCCATTCTCAAGGCGGTCTGCCCGCTAGGAGAGGTCCCCGGGAATCAAACCCGGGGCCTCCCATGTGGTATGCCGGCGCCCTATCCACTGGGCTATCGAGCCGGCCCCTTGCCCAGGATAATTAACAAAAGGATGATGATGGATAATGACCATCCCAAAAAACAGAGTATCTACAATTACAAGAAAGACGGTTCCAACCATCTGCCCCATGGGATCTAAACCCCTTTCAATCAGAAACAGTGTGGGCATCACCATCCTAAAATCCTCAAGATTGAGGAATGGACAAACAGAAGGGGTGAATCCAACTATGGACTAAAGTAGACTTATTATTCTAGCAATGGAAGAATGTGTAACACTGATATAAAGACAGTGGTTACCAGAGGTTCTGAGGGGAGGGAGAGGGAAGAATAGGTGTGACATGGGCATTTTAGGGATTTTGGATTTGTTCTGAATGACATTGCAATGACAGATAGAGGCCATTATACATTTTCTCAAAACCTGTAAATTTGTGCGGTGCAAAGTATAAACTATAATGTAAACTACTGACCATGGTTAGTAGCAACGCTTCAATATATGTCCATCAATTGTAATAAATGTACCACAATAATGAAAGATGTTGTTAATGGGGGAAAGTGTGGAAGGTAGAGGGGGTGGGGTATATGGAATCCCTCTATATTTTCAATGTAACATTTATGTAAACTAAAGCCTCTTTAAAAATAAAATAAAATGAAATTTTTAAAAAGATGTATGATAGGCAATAAATTTATCTCCAGTAGCAGAACAGTGTATACATAAATGCCATTTTTACACACATCTCAAAACAGTCTCAAAGGTAGGTTCTTTCTGCCCATGTGGACAGAAGAGTCAGAGCTATGGTAAGTCCTCTCTGTGACTTGCACTGTGGTCAAAAGTCAAGACAAGATAATTGCATCTTGGTGCTTTCCAGGGCAGAAGAGAAGCACAAAACCAAACCCTGTCCCCAGGCATGAACGGAGCCTTCCAACTCCAGATCTTTCCAGACACATGGCCCTGCCAGACAGAGAGGGACCTCAGAGAAAGTAGAGGGGATGGATGGCCTCTCACAGCTCTCACTGGAACAGGAAGGAGAACCAAGCCCTATCCAGCTCCATCTGATTCACTCAGAAGAAGAAGCTGCCCTCAGGGACATGAAAAGATCACTTCCAACACCATTCACGGCAAGAAAATGCCAACCCAAAGCATGGTCCAGAAGAGTCAACACCCAGGAAGCACACATGAAGGTGACAGTGCATCTGCAAAAAGAATTTATTGCCAGTGTTTTAAAATCAATCTCTTTTACAGTACTTACTTATCTTCTAGAAAATACAAACACAATGAATTTCACATTTGACATATAAAAAATAAAGAGGAAGAAGGGAAATTCATCAGTTTCACTAGTTTAAGGAACTATCCTTAAAATGAGATGCTGAGCTTCAATAAATGTATCTTCTAGTTAAATAAGAAAACAAATTCACATTGTCCAGTGCTGAGTGTGATAAAGAACTCAAGTCAAATCTAACTGAGATACACACATTGACACATACCTACGATCAGCTGTCCCGCCCACTGACTTCCAACCAAGGCTAATTTAACTGAGGTATTCAGGTTTGGGGTCTCTCATTCTATGACCACAGAATTCCTTCTCCTGGAAAATTACCACCAACGCAATTTCCCCCACGAAACAAGGACTCTGTTCTCACTGTGGCAGGCAATTCTATATCTGCATATGGCCAACACAATCACTGAAAACCCACCCCCACCCCCAAATGATCTGGCAGTAAGCTTCCAACAGCTCATTGCAAAAAGAGAATGCTTTTTCCTGCTTCACAGCTACCTTTAATAAGACACAATCAGTACGAGAAGGTATGTGTCCTACAGGAAGGCTACTAACACTGGGCAATAAAAAGACAAAGCGCAATATCCATAGCAGATGTCAAGTGGTCTTAGTGGCTCACTGAGTTTATGAAACTGATGGAAGTTCATGAAAATATAAATGGGTATACTCTCCAAAATGATAGTAATATTTCCAAAACTCACAAAGACCCATGCTTCCAAAATAGGTGTTGTGGAGGAACAGGAGCAATGTGAAGTTGCAAAATAATTAATAAACACATATTCCCATAGCTACATATATGTAAACCTATGTGTCTATCACACAGTAACGTATGCAAAGTGCCTGAGACTGGTCCGCTAGAACGTCCAGCTATAGGTTATGGAAGTAGACACAAAACGATGCTGCTTTGGTCTCGTGAAGTGCCTGCCTCTTCCTCACAGTATTGCTTAGAGACAGACCAAATATAAAGGAGCGAGGCTGTTTCAGTGAGCGAATGGCTCGATTCTCCCTCAACTAGTCAGCCAGCGGTCTGCACCTCCCTGTTCCTGGGGGTTTACATCACCTGTTTCCCTCCCAACCAGTGCAGATTAGCTGGTTCCTGTCTGATAGGGGGCACCTCCGGCAGAACAAATACCCTTGTACTAAAGAGAAAGCGTCCACGCGTGGGTGGACGCTTCAAAAACCAGGGACCTCACACTGTGGAGTCTGCCCACCCACACAGCCCCGCCCCATCCGGCTTCCTGCTTCATGCCTTTTTCAAAACACGCCCCAGCTCACGCTTTGCTGGACAGGGAGCCAGGCTGCATGACCACGAAGAATGAGGAGAACCGTCTCCACCTTCCCAGTCACTGCCAGGTATGGCTACGTTAATTCACAGAATCTTTTCTGTAAAAAGGAATGAATTTTCTTCATCTCCAAAACTCAGTGGAGTGCTGCTTTCAGGCACAGACTGATCTTCATTCTATAAAGAAAATGCAGACAAGTAAAAGTCACAAATTTTTCAATCATTCTGACAAACTTTATGTAAAATTGGGATGTTAGTAAATTCCTAACATCAAAGTTTACTTTTCAGTCAACATGCACCCACATACATATACGACTCTGAATACTTTTCAAAAGGCAAATAATATTTATTGTTTGTTGTTTGTTTGTCTGGGTATAATTCATGATAAATGGCAAATATTTTGAGGTGGACTTTTTGATGCCAGGGGCATTATAAAATTCAATCCTTTTTTTATAATCTAACCACAAAAATACCTCTCAATGTTCAGCTGTTAAAAATCTGCATAATAAATGTGAGAACTTCCGATGGGGGAGATGGCACAGCCCTGGTGGAAGGTAGAGGCACTGATGCGAGGACACTAGCACACCCTTTAAAAAGAATGTCTGTGTGCTCTAGAGCGGAGTTCCGACGACTGGGACTGGAAAAGTCTTTGCTGTGGACAGCTGTCCTGTGTGTTGCAAGATATTTAAAGCATCCTTGGCCTCTATCTACTAGATGCCAAGATCACACCTACCCTGAGATGTGACAACAAAATTGTCCCCAGACATTTCCAAATACCCTCCCCTGGGGCGGGGGGCAAAGCTACCCTCCACCCCAATTGAAAATGATTGCTCTGCAGCTAAACTCCCCAAGTTTTCTGGGGAATCCATAAACAACGAAAATGGTTTTCCTGGATTTCCCAGGAAATCTTTTCAAGGACACAACAGTCACACTAGCCTGTCTGCCGCAGCCAACTCATCAGTTTACCCCGAAAATGTGCAAACAAGATTCAATGTCCCCACTGCCTGGAGCTTTTTTTGTCTTCACTCTTACTCATTTTACTACAGTACAAAATAACTAACCCGTGTCCAAAATAACTAACACTACTGCATTTGTAAAACAGACTTCCCCACTTAATCCCTAGCCCTAACCCATTCATGAGGTGAACTTCAAAGACAGGGTCAGGGTGAGGGGTGGAGTAAGGGAGTTCATTTAAAAACTGCTTTATAATTATATATTAATGGAAGTTTTTATTGTCATAAGGCATCAAAATATGCTTGCAGCCATGTCAAACTAGTCATTGTATTTCCAAATTAGAAAGTGAAAAGCACACACACGTAGACACATACAAATCCAAACTGCCATCTAATTTAAGGTTCTACTTCTAACATACAGATATATGGACCACAGAGGGACCATGGACTGGCTTCTGGATATCCTTGGGATCCCTGGAATCATTTGCAAAATTTTACACGAAGGAAGGGACGCTGTGTGGGAATTTTTTTTTCCTAGGGGAAAAAGGCAGATGGCTGACTTCAAACTGTCAAAGGGGGCCTAGAGGCCAAACAAATTTAAGAATCTTTGTTTTTTGAAGAATGAAAACATTATCATTGTGAGAAACTAGTTACCCAACTGGCCACAGGGGGCTGGGCATAACCCTGCCACACCCATAAAGCATGTGAACGTGGGAAACTTGCCTAAGAATGTCCTTGGTCACCACTTGGTTTCCCCCCACACCTCGGTGTACATCTCTTTCCTCTCTTTAGGGTTTGTCTCTGAGCTCCCCCAGCCCCTGTGCTGGTTCCCTCTTCTTCCTTCTCCACTTTCCAAGTGGTCAACACCTAACCTCTGATTTTGAGGGGGAATGGTACTTATATTTCTGAAAATATAAAATATCTCAGATACTGCAAACTCTTGCTTTGGAAAGTAGAGCCTGGGGTCTTAGAAAACCCCAACAGGAGAAACCTCTGAGAGAAAAAGAGTAGAATCTCCTGAGGAACAGGGACTTTAGTGAGCTTGCAGCTGCATCCCTGACACCTGAGACAGTCTCTGGCCCTGGGAAATGTCTTTGAGGCTCTGTGGCTGAGCCCTCGGTCTTCCCAGAGCTCCCTCCAGGCCTCAGAAGTGGTCTGCCCTTTATCATACCCTGAAAGACCTCCCGAGCTCATAATCCTCTTAAACCTTTTCTCACCCTGCCCCCACCTCTTCTGCCTCCATCTGGAGAGCCCGTACTGCAATTTAATAGAAGGGGCCTCAGAACACCCAGCACCGGACACCGGACACGGGGCAGTAGCAGCTGCCACAGGCACCTCATATAAGGTCGAGTTCCCGCCTAAGTCCTGGCCCCTCTTTAGACGGAGGAGATCCAATGATTTTTTTTTTTTTTTTAATTCCTGTAAATAGAGCACAACCTCATCACTCTCCACGTGTATGCTGTTTTCCCGGCTCAAAGGCGCACTTTTTTATTCAGGATGCTCTGTGATGGAACTGTTCATATATGAGATTTTTCCAGTTGGCTTAAATTTTTATTCATTTGGGAAAAGAACTCTCTAAGAACTGCTTTATGTAACTCTCTGCCTTCTTAAGCCAAGATGAGTCTACTTTACCCTCCTCTCATCAAAATACATGTCATCATAGCAAACACCTGTTCTTTTACTACACACATTTGTGCTTTATACTCTTTGGTGCCCTAATCCTCTGATTCTTTATGGTTGGTACAGCCCGATGCTAGCCACAGCTCTTTCTCATTTGCTTTTTCCATTCATTCAACTAAAACTTATTCTTTTTTTTTTTTTTACTGGGAAGCCCAGGGATCGAACCCAGGTCTCTCCGTCTCTCCATATGGCAGACAGATGCCCAACCATTTGAGCCAATCCGCCTCCCTAAAACTTATTCTGTACCTATTAATCTGTCAAGTGTTTCTGATGCATTGTGAATCAGAAAACAAAATATCCAAGATTGTTGGCATTAAAACCTAATAAAATCCAATATACTTCCAAGTGAGGAATCAGAAGTGGAAAATGAGAAGAGATCAGAAGTACAGGGGAAAGCTTCAGTATAGATGCAATTGTAGGACATTTCAAAGGCTTGGAGTCATTTTTTCCTCCCCACCTTCCTTTTTGCCATGTTTTATACAGAGATTTAAAATCCTCAGATCCTGTCAAGTGGGGTGCTTGCTATGCTTATTAAATAAATACCAATTTCCTTGTTCTGTTCTTAATTTTAAAGGTAAATGAGTAAATTTGTAATAGTTTTCTAAGGAAAGAAATTAATTTGCCTTTCTATGCTCCTCTATTAATTTCTTAATGGATTCAATGGCCTTTTACAGAAAAAAATAGGTTCCCCATCTTGGAAAAATCTTTCAACAAGTTAGCTATAAACTTTATTTCAAATTCTTCAACACTTCTCTAGCAAATCTACACTGTTTCTGTGAAGATTGCTAATACATTGTCAAGTGGGATACTGGCCTTAGAATGGGGTCAATTGCAACAAAAAACATTTAACAATCTTCATCTTCATTGTTTATTTTTTCCAAGATTTTTTTTCCCCAATGCACTATCTGCAGTGGGTAGGGACTGCGTTACCTCTGCAGAACCTGGAACATCAACCTCACACAGAAAACATGGGTTGAATGAATAAATGGTTCCACATAGTACCAAGTCACCAAAGTTGCCAAACCAAATGACTGGTCCTCAATTAGGTTTACTTTTTTTTTTAATTTTAAGATTTATTTT
>PVKH010013974.1:0-16656 GCA_004027955.1 Chaetophractus vellerosus
GCAGGCGACCTGCCCTGCCCGTGGCGGCTTTTGCCTGTCCGTGGCAGCTTTTTTTGCCCTGCCCACGGCGGCTCCGGCCCGCCCATGGCGGCTTGCCATTCTCAAGGCGGTCTGCCCGCTAGGAGAGGTCCCCGGGAACCGAACCCAGGGCCTCCCATGTGGTTTCCCAGCGAGCTCTTTATCCACTGAGCTATCTAGCTGGGCCCTAATTATCTTATTCTGATCTATATTCTTACTGATTATTTTGACTTCTTGTTCCACCATCTATTGAGAGAGATATTTGAAGTTTTTCACTATGATCTAAGTTTGTCTCTGTCTCCTTTTATTTTTGTCAATTTTTGCTTTATATACTTCAGAGTTATATTACTGGTTGCATACAGATTTAGAATTATTTTTCTTTTCTGGTGAATTTGAGGCAGGTGAATATAGGAAAGGCAGGAAGGCAGTTAGAACAAAGCCATAACCATTGCAGCTGAAACCCAGCAAAGACCATGGCCCCCATATCCCCCCACAAACCCCCTGAGGGGAGGCAGCTGTTCAAAAACAAAACCTCAAACATTACAGCTGAAAAGCCCCCTAAGAACCTGGTCACAAGGTCCTGTGTGGGTAACTCCAAACAGAAAGCCCTCCCCATTGTTTCCAGAAATCTAACAGGTGCAACCTGAGTGGTCCATAGTGTAAACCAAAAGGAAGGCAGAAATGCAGACAGTCAGGACAGCAAGTGGTTGAGCTCCCTCCTTAGTAAGGGGATGGGAGAGGAGGAAAGCCTGGCCTTAAAAAGGCCCCCAGCCCCAGCCCATGTCTCTCACCCTGTAGGTCCCTCACCCTGCAAGTCCCTCACCCTGTAGGTCCCTCACCCTGTAGGATCTCACCCTGTAGGTCTCTTATGCTGTAGGTCTCAGCCTGTAGGTCCCTCACCCTGTAGGAAGTCTCACCCTGTAGACCTCTCACCCTGTAGCATGCCTGCACTCAAATCTTGAGGGTATACTCTTGCTTTCTCTCATTTCTCAATAAAGACTTTTACTGGCCTTGTTAACCTAGTGCATTTTTTAATTCCTTCTCCCAACAGAGCCAAGAACCCATAAACCCAGCTGCCAGCAACAAGTTCACTTATTTTGAGTATCCTCCATTATCTTGAGTGGTGCTTCTTGCCTTAAGTTCTACTCTATCTGTTCTGTCAGCCATCTTTTGGGGTCAATGTTTCCATGGTTTATCATTTTCTTTCCTTTTAACGACTCCAGTCTTTATATTTAAGGAGTAGCTTTTATATGGAACATGCCTTTAGTTTTTTCTTTTTAATCCAGATGATAACTTTAATGTTTTAACGGGAGCATTTAGTTTATTTATATTTAATATAACTACTGATACACTTGTGATCTATGTGGGTTTTTCCCCCTGACTAGCCAGTTTTTCTCTCCTTTTTCTTTCCTTTTTAATACATGGTTTTTATTTGATACATGAGGAAATATCAGTTACCCAAGGCCATCCCCTGGTAAAGGGCAGAGCTGATACTCCATTTCTGGTCCAACAGCTACGCTCCACCAGCCACTCTTCCTGAGAGTGTAAGCCGGGCAGTGGCGCGTGCTAGAGAGAGCTCTGCTTGTCGGGTCAGACCAGACCCGGGCTCCCCGGCCCCCTGGGTCCCCGGCTGCTGGCTCTTCCCTGCAGGCCCCCACTGAGCACGCCTGTCCCATCAGCCGCTCACGAGAAGTGGAAGCGCTTTGTAAGTGGGGACTCGGGAGTCAGTTGCTGTTGTCCTTCTCACATGGAGAAGGGTGGGGACGGCAGGTGTGGCACCCGCTGCAGAGGCAGTGCCCAGGTCAGGGAGGAGACGCCCACGACGGCTGCCAGAAGGGAGAGGGCGCAGCCCTCGGGGCCAGCTGCTCCCACTTCGTGGGGGGACAGACGCTGCACGCCCTGGCACGCGTCCAGAGCGGAGGACCGCGCTTCCTGGTTTTGTTTCCCCTCGTTGCTATTAGCCTAAAAGCATTCCTGTCTCTCCGCCTGTCCTCCATGGACCACTTTCACCTCGCCTCTCTCAGAATTACGCAAATGAAAGCACATCTTAAATGAGCCGAAAGAGCTCTCGCTTAAAAAACCAAAACCCTTCAGTGAGTTTCTTTGCAGTATTTGATGAATTTTAAACACCTGTATTTGTTTCTTTTTTCCTGACAGCAAACGTGCGGTTCTGGATGGCAGCAGACCCCCCCACCTGCCGATCGCCAAGGACAGACATCACCCTGCAGGTACAGACGTCTGTATCAGAGCAGGGGAACCCTGATGTTATGAAACTGGCAGGGGATGTAGGAACTGCTGCCAGTTGCCCCATCCTCTCCCTTTTTAATGTGAGCAAATCCGCTCCTGGGGTTGGGGGCTCAGGGCGGAATTACAGTTCTTTGGAATGACAGTTCTTTGGAATGTAAATGTATGGCTCAGGATTTTATTATCCTTTGAAATGTAAATAGTGGCTCCAGGGGTGGATAAACCTATAAGTCTCCCATAAGGAGTAATAACGTCCAAGGCCTGGTTACCTGCCAATCATCCTTTAACCCATGCTGCCAGTAATTTTTGCTCAGAGAGCCCTGATCTTGCAAAAAACATGAAAATATTAGTTATTTCTCAGTATCACAAAATGTATTTTGGTAGAGTTGCATTTCCCATTCATTGATAAGTGATTGTTTTATCTGGAGGGTTGGGTTTACACCTTTTTAAACAGTAAAAGAAGATAGTGGTGAAAAGTAACTGGATCATGGAAAGTCACAAATGCTAAAAGTTTGGATAGCATATGTGTAGGTAATAGATAATCAATGAAAATCACTGACCTCCTACATTTAGAGGAAGAGTGGAAAAAGTGTGCTATCAGATACAGAAGGCACAAAATAATAAGCAAAGAAAGAGAGACTTTCAGAAAGTAGGGGTGCCTGGTCAAGTAAAAATCAAATTTAAAATAGTTTTTCCTTTTCTGCCTTAGGTCCATTGCTAAAATTTAATAGCATGTAGGGAATGGATATAGCTCAAGTGGTTGAGCACCTGCTTCCCACATGGGAGGTCCCGGGTTTGGTTCCCCGTGCCTCCTAAAAACAAACAACAAGCAAACAAATGTAAAAACCAACTAGGGGAGCTGATGTGGTTCAGTGGCTGAGCTCTGGCTTTCTACATACGAAGTCCCAGGTTCAATCCCCAACCCCAGTACTTCAAAAAATAAAAATAAAAATAAAAAAAATATACTAGCATCTGTATCTTAAGGAAAGTGTATTAAAATGGCCTTGTTATTTTCTGGATCATCTCTGTCACTCTGGGATGCTAGATCAGGAAATGTATACTCAATTTATTGTCTCTGTAACAAAGTTATAGTTATGAAAATGCTTTCCTCCAAAGAGGCAAAAACACATGATTAAAGAGTTAAATAAAAATTTCTGCATTGGACAGTTATTTGAATAGTATGGAGTAAGGGATAAGGAACCAGACAAAGAATCAAAAGGCATGGATTCAAGCTCCCAAGTCTTCTACAACCTAGGTCAAAGTCTCGTAATATTGCTGAATTTTGGTTTCCATGTCTTTAAATGGGAATGGTTATAATACCACTCTCAAAAGGTTGTTGGAAAGATGAAATTAAGTGATGAATAGGAAAGAATCTGTAAACTGGAAAATATTGTTCATATGTTAATGATCCCTATTTAATCTACTGGATTGGATTATTTACACTGAGATATAGTCACTCCACATGCAAAGAAGCAGGTGTTAACACAGGGTGGCAACCCCAGCTCTGAAACTGATTTACTGAGTGACCCTGAACAAGTCATTCCTCTTTGCCCCCTGATTGCACAAGCTATACATGAGGTTCTAATGAAATAAAGACTGGCACTCAGAAAACTACCGCATACTATGCAAAGTAAGACATTTTCTTTAGCTTGCGTAATCAGGAGTTGATTTTACTAAAATGGAATTAGAGAAAATTTTCCTTTACTGGTTGTCCATAAATGTCCTTTATTGTAAAAAGAAGCCATTTTCATGCTCCAAAAATATGTTTTCCCTATATTTATTTCATGTGTACTAATTACGATGGTATATGGATTTAGAAGGAGTGTTCATAGTATTATTCTCTTGCTATGGATTTGACAAAATTAAATTTAGAAGAAACTGTGGTATCACTTTCATTTGGAGCCACATTTGGCACAATGTTATAAGCACAACTGAAGGAAAATTTCCATTACAATGAAATGGCATTTGAAGCCAGCCCATTACACACACATACTCCCATCTTGAAATCACATTTTCATGGTACTATATGGTCCAGAGACCCAAAAAGACACTGAAAACAGTTTTTCCAGGTTTTCTGTTATTTGGCTTCTAATAAGACATATTGAGATATGGCAATGATTTTAAAAATAAAGAAATAAGTGGTCATAAAAACCTAAAAATAGCAGAATAAAATAATAAGTGTCACATGGTACTATAATCTAAGTACTATAACAATAACTAGCACTCATCTCTTGTCCCCCATAGTTGATCCCTTTTATTTTCTCAGAGAGTTTCTTGGGGCAAAAATGGTATAGCTTTCAGAGCATATACTTCTTTGTTCAATTTCATCATTTTTTAGTTTATACAAAATTATAGCAATAAATTACCCAATCTTCAAATTTATTTAGCTTTTATTGAGAATATTTTTTCACTTTCTCTAATAGTATTTTTGACATCTATTTTTATGGAGTATATCCCCCTGATTTTGTGTTCCAACAAGATAGATGAAGCCATTCTTAAACATCAATGATGGTATCTAGCACCTTATACTATGTTACAGTTATTCCATGCTTAATTCATATCAATGCTTCTCTTAACATGGGACTAAAGATAGACATGTACCCCCAAACATTTACATGCCCAAAGTAGCAAGAAGAAAAATCTCTATGTGAATGTGCCCCTAAAATGGAATAAAGAGCAGGAAAAGATGGCACATTACACTGAAATATTGAGTAGTTAAGTCAATTATATTATGGTGAGTTGAGAGAATGTAAGCAAAACAATAACCTTAAAAGAGGTTATTGTGAAAAAAAGGTGTTACCAAGCAAGGGCTCACTCAGAGGTCAATACTATGCCTTGGGCTTTGAGAAAAGAAAGAGCTTTAATGCAAGGCTGACCAGCATGGAGACAGGAGGCAAGGCTCAGATCTGTCTCCTTGATCTGAGTGCTAAGGAAGATTTTATGGGAATGGGAGGTGAGAGGTAGGGACAGAAGTGGAGAGGTTTGACTTGGCATAGTCCAATAGGTTAATTATGGTGTTGTCCATATGTAGTAGGGTGGCAGTTAGGCCAGATCTTCCTTAATGAAGGACCTCTCTCATTTGATCTGCTCCTGATGTCACCCTGTCCTTGTGATCTTGGTTCTGAGGGAGGTGACCTCTGTTCCTGGTGTAAGAAAAGGTTAAAGGAAGAGAGGACACACCCCAAGCCAGTTTTGGTCTGCCCGCAGTTTCAGTTCCCCTTTGAGTTTTTTGTTTGTTTTAAAATCTTTTTAAAATTTATTTTATTTATTTCTTCCCTCCCCAAGTTGTTTGTGCTCACTGTCTGCTCTCTGTGTCTGTTTGTTGTGCACTTATTTTTTAGGAGGCACCCAGAACCAAACCCAGAACCATTCCAACTAGGAGGGAGGCACCTAATCACTTGAGCCCCCTCTGCTCTTGCTTGTTGTCTTTCTCATTGTGTTTCTTCATTGTGTCTCTTTGTTGTGTCATCTCATTGCATCATCCTGTTGCATCAGCTCACTGCTCCAGCTTGCTGTCTTGCTCATCCTCTTTAGGAGGCACCAGGAACTGAACCCAGGACCTTCCACATGGTAGGCAGGCACCCAACTGCTTGAGCCACATCTGCATCCCACCCTTTGAGTTTTTGAACATTCCTCAGTCTTGAGAGATTCAGGATGACGACCACTGTGGCTGCTTAATGGAATTGCTTGGGCTCACGGGTTTCTGGCTGTCATTCTTGGAGGGACTGGTACCCCTGGGTTTCAGGGCTCAACCATTATAGGAACAATATGGTGGCTTTAAGTGTTTGAAAAGTAAACTTAACAAGTAAACTGAAATTTATAGATTCAAATAAAAGAGGTAGAAGGATCATGATTAGGGGACTATATATTGGAAAAATAGCTTTTCATAAATTCCTGAATAGACCCTGGGGTGTTGATTCCATGTAATCATGTGTCCGATGTCCCTAGGGTTTTCAGGAACATTGCAGCTTGAAGCTTTGCATGCTGTGGCAGTTTGTGATATCTGATTGAGACATCCATAAGAGTAACCTTCAGAATGACCTCCTGTCTCCACTTGAAATCTCCTAGCCATAGCAACTTCATTTGGTATAATTCCTCTTAACATCTTCCCCTTTTGATCAACATTCTTCTCTAAAACATCGCTGATCAACATTTGGTATTAATCCCTTGGCACCAGGGAGGCTCATCCCTGGGAGTCATGTCCTACATAGAGGGGAAGGGAATGGGTTTATTTGCAGAGTTTGGCTTAGAGAGACAAGCCACTTCTGAGCAATAAGGAGGTTTGCAGGGAGTGACTCACAGGCATTAATTATAATTAGGCTTAGCTTCGTCATTACAAAAATAAACTTCCTAACTGCAAGCCTCAAGACCAAGGACTTGGCTCATTATCCTTTTTTGAGGCAAGGGTCACATATTCCAAAGTTTATTTTCATAGGTCTCCCTTTATAAGTTCAAATGGAGATCATTTATATCTCCCAAAAGGAGTGGATTTTAGATTTAGACCTGGCAGTTTCCTGATTATAGTTTTAGTAAATTGGGAGCCCTCATTGCTTGAGAGAATAGCAGGAATTCCCCAGGTAGGGAAATTTACAGTACCATGCTTTCCTTCCCCAGTCCCTCAAGGGACCTGGTAAATATTTTTTCATTTTATGCCCAGAACATTCTGAAATGCATCAGTGTGTTACAACAACCTGTACAGAATGTCAAGATTGCATCCCCTAGTCTAGGTTCCATGTCAAATTAAACTGAGTTAGGTTGTCCAAATAAACTGACTAGACAGCTTAAATCAGATAGTGTGCCACATTAAATTTAAATTTTGGAGAAAATAAATCTCCCCTTTGTTCTCACACAGAATTTAAAGTCCCAAAATACAGATATCACCTTTCACCCTGCATTCCGATTCACCTTAGCCCTAACAAGATCAGCCCCATTCACATCCCTAATTGAAGTCAGCTTCTTCAATAGCTGCTGCATGAAGTCATCTTCTAGAATTAATGCAGCTCCTTCAGTACCTGCTGAGCTAGAGAATCCAGCTCTGAGCCTCATCTGTCACACAGACACTCAAAGTTCCAGGGAGCTACCAGGCCACACTCAAAGAGCAAAGCACCTCCAAATTTAGAAATAACAACCAAAACCCAGGAACACATGTGACTGCTACAGGAGCTTCTATCTAGAGTTTATTTCCCTTAGGTGCAAATGAAGTTATTCCCAGAAACAAAAACATTTGACAATTAACTTTACTGAGGTCAACAACAGACCAGAGCAGAAGTTGTTTTTCTGTCTCATCTTTACACTTTACACTTTTACCTGTTAAATAACAGGTAAAACATAGTTTATATACTTGCATTGCGTCTCTTTTAAAGTCAACTTTTAAAGTCATGTTTTGTTGAAGACAAAGTTCTGACCTATAGCTGACTGTATGCATGTTTAGAAAGCATCAGAGTAAAACAAATAACTGACAAGGAAATTTGGTTGTTTCTGTGACATGTAATTTTTTTTTAAAGAATAACTAAAATTATGACCAATAACACTATACTATCATGCAGATCAGTATCAGAACATACCAGGGACAGTGAGTACACTGTCAAGTCTCTAGGAATTCTATACTATCTCTGAATATTAATATGAATAGCACCTAACCCATACAAATTCAACCAAAAGAAGGTTAGAAAATCCCTTTTGATTTGACAGTGCATCCTATGCTGAAGCAGGCTAGTTAGGGAATCAATAGACATATCTGGAACCTGGCAGGGAGCCCACATGTCCTTCGACACCCCCAAGATGGCTACTGAAAGAGCCTGCAAGTTTCTCCCATTTGGAATGAGATTTCCTCCAGAAGCCAGGAGAAGCCCTGGATGTTCTCCAGGGGCCTTATCATTGGGCCCTTCTGGGGGATTGATGGGTGGGTTATCAATCAAAACAGCAAACAGCTGGGACTCCTCCCCTGTCATTAGCAAAGGGGCGGAATAATTAATGGTTCAAAAAAATAAGCACCAAGACCAAATCACCCCCTCTTGCCTTTTGACCCCTCTTCTTGCCTTCTGCCCCCTGTTCTGGCCCTCTTCGCTCCCCTACCTTGAACAATACGCAAGTAAAACCTGGGCATTTATAATCTATAATGGGCAATTGTAGTCAGTGAATCAGCCCTCTTTATCACTCTTTAGCCCCTTTCTCTCTACCTGGGACCCATGATCTCTTATTTTCTTCCATTTCTCTTCTCACCATTCCTTAATAATTTACTGGCCTAATATTAACCTGGTTTGCTCTCAAAATTTGTTTCTTGTAGCTTAGCCAAGAACCAGAGAAAATCCAGCTACAATGCAACTCAAATCAAATGAACCTTCTATTTCTGGCACCTCTTCCCATTTGTGACAGTTTGAAATAAAAAGATATCCTTTAAGGCTTGGTTTTGGAAAGGCAAAGTGTCAAAAATGGTCAGGTTTGAACATTATGTTATACAGGAAAATGGGTCACTATGAAACAATATTTGCTTCCCTATTTAACCAAAGTTACAATAAAAGAGTTAATTAGGAGTTAATATGATTGTAAGAAAAAGACTTAGTTTCTTTACCAATGAGAAGATTTGTCTTCTAAAACAATAAAGGATGATAAGGTTAACTTAATCATCTATGAAAGATATTATTCTGATATGACATAGAATCTGTCTTCTAGGCAGAATACTCAGATGGTTAAGAAAAACGTTTAAGAACCAAGAGCAGACCAATAATCCAAGAAAATTTCATTATTTTAACAGACAGAAAACTAAACTCCAGTTTTGCATGAATATACAGTTTGATACAAAAGCTATTAAAATATTATAAATAAGCTTATTATCTCAGTTATTGTGAGTCGGGAGGTCAACCCAGAGGTAACGTTTATGCAGATCCCAGTAGGACCTCCTAGGCTTCCAATATGGATGTCACCCCAAACAGAGGGCCTTCTGAGGGCTTTGGAGATATCCAGGTCCTATATCAGGGCAGATAGCCCCAGAGTTTGGTGCCTTACCAGTGGGCCCTAATTTGGGACCCTTGCTCCTGAGAGTGACAGAGTCTGACCGTAATATGTCTTCACTGCACATGGTCCATCTTTCTCTTCTATTCAAACCTATATTTGATGCCAGAGTTTTAGGTGTACTTCCAGAAACTAGAGACTATGGGTTGTCCATGTGCCAACTGGGTCCAGAGGCTCTGTGGACCTGCAACTCCTACTCTACAACTCAATGGACTCACCCAGGACACCTAGTGGGGAGATGATAATGGACGACAGCTATCCTGGGAATGGAGAGAGCCTGCAGCTGCAGGCAGGATAATCTCTTCCATTGTATCCACGGGATATAAGCCCCCTCTCACTTGGTGGTGGAGGGGACATCACCATCCTAGACTCCTCGGGATTGGGGGAAGAGCTATGGACTAGAGTGGACTTGTTGGTGTCCTGTTATAGACTTGTGATTCACACAATGGAAGAAATTACAAAATTATGTGGAGCCAGGGGCCACTGGACGCTTTGGGGGCAGGGAAAGGGAAAGGCAATTGTAATAAGGGGGCTTTTCTGGGACTTGGGAATTGTCTTGGGTGATGTTGCAATGGAGGACGTAGGCCATTTTATATCATCATGTATCATTCAGAACTGTGTGGGAGAGAGGGTGGTCTACAGCCTGAACTGTGGTCCATGCTTGGTGGCAAAGCCCCAAAATGTGTATATCTATTACAGGTGATGTGCCACACTGATGAAGGATGTATATGTGGGAGGTTGTGGGAGGTGTGGGAGGTGGGGCAAATGGGTACTCCTAAAATTTCTGTGTAACATCTATGTAAATCGATGTATCCTAAAAAAAAATTGATTAAAAATTGAAAAAAACAAACAAACAACTATATTTAAAAACAAAACCGAGGCAATACTGAATTCCCATCTTGGAGAGGTCTGCCACATTCTCTAAGGGAGCAGCAACAGTCCCCCAAGTTCAGGGGCAGTGACTGGTGAAGGAGGATGATCCAACGATGGGCCCTTGATATTGATAACTAGTCTTATGAGCCTTTGCTCTCTTTTTTTTTGTTGTTACATATCCCCCCCTTTCTGCTTGCTCTTGCTGTGTTCATTTTTGTGTTCTTCTGTGTCTGCTTTGTCTCCCCCCGTTGCGGTGACACACCGAGTCAGCTCACTGCGCAGGCAGCTTGCCCTGTTCGCGGGCGGCACTGCTCCATTCGCAGGCAGCTCTGCTCTGTTTGCGGGCAGCTCTGCTCTGTTTGCGGGTGACTTGCCCTGCCCGTGGAGGCTTTTTTGCCGTGCCCGTGGCGGCTTTTATCCCTGCCCACAGTGCTTGCCCTCTCAAGGAAGTCTGCCCACTCGGAGAGGCCCCTGGGAACCGAACCCGGGGCCTCCCATGTGGTGAACCGGTGCCCTATCCACTCGGCTACAGCTGGCCCCCGCCTTTGCTCTTGATATTGAAACTTAGCCTATTGGTATGGAGTGCCTAAAGATTGCCTCCTCAGAGCCTCCTTGTTGCTCAAATGTGGCCTTTCTTTAAGCCAAATGCAGCATATGAATGCATTACCGTCCCCCCAGTGTGGGACATGACTCCCAGGGATGAGCCTCCCTGGCACCAAGGAATTGCTACCAAACACCAACTAGCAATGCAACTGGAAAAAGCCCTCAAAAAAAAGGGTAAAGGGTAAAGACATGAGTTTATATGGTTAAGAGACTTGAAAGTGATTTGGGTGGTCATCCCAGAGGTAACTCTTACACACATCTCAGCAAGATCTCATAGGCTTCCAAAGTGGATACTACCCCAGAAAGTGGGGCTCCTGGGGGCTCTAGAGACGTGTCCTATGGTCATGGTGGAAAGCTCCAGAGTTTGGTGTCTTACCAGTGAGCCCTACCTTGGAGTTTGTGCTCCTAAGAGTGAGAGAGTTAGACTCAATTATGTCTTCCCTGCAAATGGCTCATCTATCCCTTCTATTCAAACCTGCACTTGGTGCTGGAGTTTGTAGGTGTATGTCTGAAAACTTGAGTCTTTAGGCTGTCCATGTGCCAGCTGTCCCGGAACTTCAGCAGAGTTGCAACACCTACTCTACAGCTCATTGGACTCACCCAGGACAACTGGCGGGGAGATGATTCTGCAGCTGCAGGCAGGATAACCCCATCCATCTTCCCCATGAGATATAAGCCCACTCTCAATTGGAGATGGAGTGGATGTCACCATCCCAGAATCCTCAGGATTTGTGGATGAACTATGGACTAGAGTGGACTTACTGGTATTCTACTATAGACATATTGTGATTCTAGCAATGGAAGAAATTACAACACTGATGTGAAGCCAGTGGCCACTGGAGGCTCTGGGGGCAGGGAGAGGGAAAAACAGTTGTAATACGGGGGCTTTTTTGGGACTTGGGAATCATCCTGAGTGATGTTGCAATTACAGATATAGGCCATTTTAAATCATCACATAACATGCCGAACTGTGTGGGAGAGAGTGCAGACTACAATTAGAACTATGGTCTATGCTTAATGGCAAATCCCCAGGATGTGTTTATCAATAGCAATGAATGTGCCACACTTATGAAGGATGTTTATGTGGGAGGGTGTGGAAGGTGTGGGGAGTGGGGCATATGGGAATCCCTATATCTTTTGTGTAACATTTATGTAAACTAAGTATCATTTTAAAAATTAATTAATTAACTTAAAAAAGTAACTTCTAAAGACAATACAGAAAATAAATATTTTAAAATATTAAAAAAAAACAGTTGAATAAACATCCATTTCTCAAAAACAAAAAATAAGCTTATTAATCCTATTCTGTACTGACCCCGACAACTAAAATTCAATTCCACAAACCCTCCACAACTTTCTGTATCCACCCAGGCTTTGTCCTACACATCTTTGCTTCTCATTCTGTGAAAACCAGTGATTTCACTTTAGAACAAAACTATTCTTTTCCTTAACAAAGCACATCCTGTGTACTTTACATACCTGCATACCTTAAGTTACCAAAAGATATTTGAAACTGTCTTCAAACATTATAGAAAATACAATTTTTCTTAGAATAAAGTTTGTCAAAATAACTCAATTTTGTTAAACACAGATTTATATTTATTACCTTAGAGCTCTAATAGAATGCTAGCTTATTTTATCAGAAACCTGTATAAATTTAGAGAGAATATATGCGAGTAGAGTAAAATTATATGCCTATATTGCACTTAGAATTAATAGCTCAGAGGGCATAGCTTTGTTAGGGATGGTTTTCAGAGGTATTTCTTCAGTTTACCCGCTGATCAGTATCCCAGTGAGATATGTTATGAATAATTTCTGAAACAACTTTTTCGAGGCAAGTAGGGAGGACTGGTTTAAAGCCATAATTTATTGCAGGCTTATAAAAGCAACTAGCATTTTTCCTTTCCTTTCCTTTTCTTTTTTTTTTTTTTAATTTCATTGAAGGGTAAAAAGCCTTTTTGTTTCCATAACATCCCCAAATTATGAACTTTAAAAGCATATTGATGATCAGTCTTTGGAAAATATACTCTGTTTAATTTGTCCCAAGCATAATCCAGGAAAACTTTTTCAAAGCTCTCAAGGATCTTTCTTTACCTAATGGACCTTTTGAAATTTGACAATTGTATTTTATTCACTTACTCCCATCCCGAGGCTATAAACATGTTTTAATAATGATTTGTCTACTGTGGCTACCATCACAAAGGTATTATTAGAAAAAATAATTACAAATTGGGGGATTCCCTTGGAATTCCAGAGCAACCGAGGAACCCACCTTACAGGACAAATCATGCAAACCATGGCCTATTCTGCGACAGTCCCCCATGCCTCTTCTTAATCTTCAGTCCAGCAGAAAGAGTTCTAAACCAAACCCACAGCTCCCTCACTTCCCACACCCAGCCCTTCTCCCACAGCAGCTGGCCGATGTGTACGAGGCCCTGGGTGAGGGACAGGAGAGACAGGAAAAAGGAAGCCTGGTCTGTGGAATCTGGTTTTAAGGGCTCCATATGAAGACGATGGGATTTAAGACAGATAAGGTGGCCCCAGGATTGATGAAAGCCCCTATGCCCTTACTTTAATTTTCCAATGATCAGATCTATTTCCCTTAAAGATGTGACCTGGGCAATTGGAAAAGTGCCCATGTCCTGAGGCAGCCCTAGCAGTCACATTGAAAGACCCTTTGCTCTTTTTAGGGGGCAAAGAGCACTGGGGGGAGGTTGTTGCTATTTTAGGGAAGTTTGGGGGCAGTTTCCTTTCTAACGTCCAGGTTGTTTACAGTAATTAGAAGTACCAGAACCTTTATGTAGCTTGGGAGGATTTCCATTTTTTTCCTCATTTTTATCCCCAAATAGTTTTGTCTATCCAGATTTCTGCATGGCCTTCACCAGCAGTCCTGGAAATTATTGGTAGAAGTCTGAGTATCCAGCCTCATAAATCTGAATATAATTGAATTCTTTTGCAAAACCCACTGTGTCTTCAGTAGGATCTGGGAAATCTTATCACTGTAGATGGGGAGTTAGACTAAGCTAGGACATAGAGGAGGAATACAGGAGGGGTTTCTTTAATTCCTGGGACCCCAGGAATACTAATTTATAAATAAGTGTTAATTTGTCTTTGAGCAATTTGCATGGAGCTCTCCTAAGAATTCTTTATTTGTTAATTTGGTATTACCATCCTGAGGTATGAAAATATACATTAAATAAAGAGATACAAATATAAAACTTATAGCTTCAATTAAAAAGTCTTTAGCCATGAGTTAAACGCAAAAACACAGAAACATAAAACTTACTAGTTTAAACTATAATTTTGTACTTCTGTAAATTCTTATTCTGTTACTAAGACATAAAAGACTGAACATATGGGATTTAATTCTACTTTTCTTCCCTTTTACAGTACAAGTGTAATTGTAATATGGTAATATAATTAAGGGACCCATTTTCTGACTATCATTCCCCAGATTCCAATTAATATTGTGGCCAGGCTGTGTTACAAATGATATCATTTTTCCCTTTTTCATGTGTTCAGAACTGAACATAGGCCAACTATCCAAAATACATTTTAAAGGATTGTAGTCTAATGTACGATTAACATTTCCCATGGTTACAGTTTTCCTGTGGTTAGAGCTGCCTGGAAGGGCTTGAACCTGACTCCTAACCCTCGTGAGCTCACCCAAAACCAGATTCGGAAACTGAGTACTTTCCACGGCTTATTCTCAAAAGTCTTAAGGCTTGTTCTCAATAACAGATTCTAAGGTGGGACTCAACTCACAATCCTGGCAGACAAGATCTAGAAATCTAGAATACGAGCACTCCCAGAAAACCCAAACGTGAGTTCTCCTAGAAAACCAGAATATGAGCTCTCCCAGAAAACCAGGACATTAGTTCTCCCAGAAAACCATAATGTGAGTTCTAGAAAACCAGAACGCAAGTTCTCCTAGAAAACCAGAATGTGAATGCTTCCAGAAAACTAGAACATGCGTGCACCTAGAAAACCAGAACGTCAGTGCTCCCAGAGAAGGAAACCACTAACAAGAGAGCAGGGACTGATACAAAGTTACTCACCTAGAAGACATCTGTTCCCAGAACAGTTTCTTTCCTCAAAATAGCAGAAAGCAGTGAAGGGCCTGACAGGCTGGCAGGGGTGGAGGGGACCCCGATCGTCGAGTCTCTTGACAAACTGGACTAAGTGGCCACTGAGGGTCTGCACGGGGGTATTCTGTACCCTGCTGGGGCTGCAGTACCTCAGGCAGGCGGTCTTGGGACCAGAAATGTCCCTCCATGGTCGCCAAATTGTTACTGAGCAAGGACTTACTGCCCTATACCCACAGAGGCCAGTACTCTGACTTCAGGATTTTGAGAAAAGAAAGAGCTTTAATGCAAGTTGACCAGCATGGAGACAGGAGGCAGGTCTCAAATCTGCCTCCTCAATCCGAGATTTAAGGGGGATTTTATGGGAAGTGAAAGGTGGGGATGGAAGTGGGGAGGTTTGACTTGGCACAGTCTGATTGGTTAATTTTGGAATTGTCCATGTAGAGTAGAGTGGATTTTAGGCTGGATCTTCCTCATTGAAGGACCTCTCTCATTTGATCTGCTCCTCATGTCTCCCTGTCCTTGTGATCTTGGTTCTGAGGGAGGTGACCTCTGTTTCTGGTGTAAGAAAAGGCTACAGGAACAGAGGACACTCCTCACCCCAAAACCGTTTAGGCCTGCCCATGCTTTCAAAGGGAAAGGTAGGAGGTCATAAGGTATCAATGAAAGAGACTGAAGGCAATTGTGTCAACCAAACTCTATTTCTGCTCATCTGAGCAGCCATGACTTTCACAGCAAAGGATTGATCCAGCAGAGGAGCTCCCTAAAGAAGCTCAAGTATATACACAGGAAAATTATATCCTTAGGTAAATTAGGAATTCTAGAATAATTAATAATTGAAATGAGATGTAGACACTTTTACCTAAAAAGGCAAACCTAGCTTTATCTCCACATTCAAAATAGGTTATTAAATTTTGACTTTTAAAGGAAAATACTTTAAGTCATTGTAAGAGAAAAGGTTAATGTTAAGTATAGCTTTTTTGTCTTGTAGATAAAATAGGGTGTTATAGTAGTTTGATGGGGGACGACCAAACTTCTGCTGAGTTATTTCAATTTATTTAAAAAGGCACCGTGGCAACACTTTAAGATATGCAAAAATGAACAAGTATATACTTTGGCATCCAGAGTTTATAAACATGGAAACCACTTCAGTATGCATGTGAATTGCTAACGCTCTGACAAGTAGAGGCAAATGTATCACTACTTTCTTTTATTCCAACCATTTTTACCTTTGTTTTTCCATTTACGTTGTTTTCAAAATGATTTTCAAGTTCAGAAGTTCATTCTCCGCTACTACTCTCCCAACCTAATCTCTGCTGTAACCACTGACTGCCGCCACTATCAAGGTGCCTGATATTAATACTAAATTAAATACAAGATGCACAACTCCATTTGTCACCCCGTCTCCAATGACCCTGCTTGTTTTAGCAACGCTTGGGGAACTGAGTGAAAAGCTGACACCACTGATTATGTCGGGGAATCATTTCTAAGAGAAAAGGTTTCCACTACTAATTGCAGATACATCTCACTTTCTATCCTATTTCTAGTACAAATTGTAGTCAAGAGTTGTAATCATGCCATTTTGGTTACAACACATTAACACACTTTTTTAAAAAAATAGACCTGTGTTTGTCTAAAAGTATATCCGTGGAATGCTTTGTCTAGGAAAGTGTCCAAAAAAAGGGGGGGCTTCTTGGAAATTCTGTATATCACATTCCCTTCTTGAAGATTCACAAGATGCATTAGTATATGAAAAGCTCCCATAACAAAAGAACCGAGTTATCATTGCTCAACCCAGCATGTCCTAAGTTAATGGACCATT
>PVKH010013975.1:0-16654 GCA_004027955.1 Chaetophractus vellerosus
CACTAGATTAGAACTCTGGAGAACGATAGAGACTGGAGAAGGACTCCACAAATGCTGACTCAAAGAAAAAGAAAAATAATCTCCAAGATCAGGTAGAACATTTTCATCCCAGACCCGCCAGTCTAGACCCCTCCCACTCAGTTCAGCTCAGCTTGGGGGTAATGAAGAGGCAGCAAGTCCTGGGTCCCTCCTGCATGGAAGCAGACTATAGAATGACTCACAGCAGTGAGTGAGAACCCCATGCATATCCAAGCACTGGGACTCAAGTCCACAGAGACCTGGGGTAGAACAAAAGCTCCTAAGGAGCGTCAAATACAAAAGGGCCCCCAGATAAAAAGAGAGATTGAGGGGGAAGAGAGAGAGAGAGAGACAGAGAGAGACAGAGAGAGAGACAGAAAGACAGACAGAGAGAAAGACAGAGAGACAGAGACAGAGACAGAGAACAGCAGCAGAACTATTGGCAAGAGGTACGCACAACCTAGTCTCTGTTAACTGAGCTACAGAAACACAAAGTGTACCTTTCTTGTTTGACCGGCCCTTCTGTATTGACTTTCTCTGGTTCTCTGTGGTGGGATACCTTAACAGGGAAGAAACCAGAGGTAGAAAACCTTTACAGAAAAAAAAAAAGGAGGGGGGGAGGGATTAAAAGTAAGATGCTGTAAGACAAGACAAGTCTCAGAAATGAAAAATGTAAGGAAAAGGGACCATTGGGTGAGGAGAGAATTTAAAAAATATTGTAGGAACTAGGGAGAAAATTCTTCACAAACACAACCAGAACAAATCAAGATTTCTGGAGAAGAAACAGGAAAAGAAGCTTTATCCTGGAGGTGAACCAATTGCACAAAAAGTGCAATCTTAAAAATTATTACACATATTCAGGGCAAGAAACAAATGAAGAAAAGCCAAGAAAATCTGAACGGTTAAAAATGGGTACTCCAACGTTCCAGAATAATTTGGTCCAAACATCATAGATCATAGATTAACACCAAAGTCAATCAAAAAACCCATATGAGAGGGAGAAACTGACTTTCAGAGTTAACACATCAAAATAATTAGATGCCCAGACATTAGCAAAAAATTACCAGTCCTACTGAGAAACAAGAAGATATGGCTAAGCCAAGGGAAAAAATTAAAACTTTAGAGAGGACACAGAATTTAGAACACCTAATCAAAGAAGAAAGAAGTTTAAACAAATCTCCTAAATCAATTCTAGGAGATGATCGAAAATATGGATATAGAGATAAAGAACATTAAGAAGACAATGTATGAGCATAAAGAATAACTTGAAAGTATAAAAAATAGAAATTATGAGAATGAAAGGCACAATAATAGAGATTAAATATATACTAGTGTCACACAACAGCAGATATATTATGAACATTCAGAAGAATCGGTGAGCTTTTTTTTAATCAAAGGTATATATGTGAACATGTCTGTCTATGTGTTTGTGTATGTAGTGTAGACTTTAGTTTTCAAGCATTTTATTTAGTAGTTTTGGGTTTTAGCATTTCTCTTCATCAATGGGATTGTTCAGTAATTAATTTTTGTACTGTTCTTCTCTAATTTTTTATCAAAGTTTTACCAGTTTTATAAAATGAGCTGCGTTTCCTTTCCCCTTTATTTCCATCTTCCACAGCAATTCATAAAAACTGGAATTGCATGTCCTTTGAAGATATGGTGAAATTTGCCAAAGAGATTACTAATCCTAACATATTTAGTTGAATGAGGGGATTTTAGCTCCAGATGTAAGATATCAATTAATATTGGTTTATTCAAGTTTTCTACTATTTACCTTATTCTATGAAATGATTTTTTCCTTTTAAATTGTACTTTTTTTCTAATTTTAAATTATGCTGGTGTAAAATATGTATACCTCTCACGAATTATTACCTTCTCTATTGAATATGTTTTAACTTCTACTTTAATTTCATTATGTTAAGATAATAATACTTTGTATCATTTTAATCCTTTTACATTTGGGATGTATTTTGTGATCCAGCATATAGTCTATCTTGTTGAATATAAAATGTGCACTTAAAATAATTTTACTTTTTAAGTCTTGGGAGTATATTCTATGAATATTAATCAGGTTAAGATGACCGATAGTGTTGTTTATGCCATTTGTCTCAATTTTTTTTCTCTAGTTGTTCTATCAACTGCCAGGGGAAGGCTGTTAAATATACTACTATTATTTTTGGAAATTACTATTTCTTCTATTACTCTTGTCTTGTTTTCCTGTATTTCTAGGCTTTGTTATTAGGTGCATACATATTTATGATTGTTATATCTTTCTGGTGAATTGGTCCTTTAATCATTATGAAAACTTTCTTTATCTTTCATAATGCATTTTATCTGTAAGTCTATTTTTATCTGATAGAACTATAGCCACTACACCTTTAGTATGCTTACTATTTTCATTGGATATCTATTTCCATATATTTACTTTCAACCTTACATCATCTTTATTAACTTTATATTACACTTTGTGGGCAAAATTTATGCTCAGATTTTCAGTCTCTATAATTATAGCTAATATAAATTTCTACAATTTCAAGTGTATATACTTATTTATCAGGAACCACCATAAAAAAGGATGGATATTCAGATATATTAAGAGTGCCTGCCTGTTAACAGTTATTGAATTCACATTGATATAAATAAAAATCAATTTTATGAATGCACAGGTAAATGAATGGTTATCCCAGGGAAGTGTTATTTTTAAACACAAATTTTTGAAGATTTGTCCTTATAGTGAAGGGTCAATTAATTATTCTAGTGACCATCATTCTATTCACCAATTCTGGCAATACAAACATATATGTGTATTAGAACTTTCTGGGACTTTTCATTAATATAAAACCAGGAAATGGAATGAAGCCCAGGTAAATGCATTAGGAGTTTATGAAATTTTTTTCTATAAATCATAATTATAGTATTATTTGATCACTTTAGTCATGCACAGAATTCCACTTCAACTGTTTATAAATTGCATACTTTTCTAAATTAAATAACTTTCCTAATGCATTTAATTCTTGTGTTTAACCTACAAAAGGATATATTTTCCCCAAAAATAGTAAAAATAATTTTCAGATTTTTTATGTTATAAAGGAATAAAATATTAAAACTTTGCCCTTGTGGATTAATCTCCAATAAATACTTTGTGGTGAAAATAGAAATCTGAACTCATGAAATTAAATGCAAATATCTCTAGGACTTCAATTGTAAAACTACATATGTAAGGATAAAAGTTAATGTAAAAGATAAGGACTCCTGATAATATGTTGCTCATATATAGAATTTATAGAGTTTGCTAACATATTAATACTCTATTTATATGCATGCAGAAGCTTATATACATTGCTATTAACATTTAAACCTTGGCTACTCTTATTTTTCTACCTTTAATGTATTTCATCTAGAAATTATTTTTAAATGATTAAAAAAATAAAAATGTAACCAATATGATTTCTCCACCTATAAATATGAACACCATAATAATGAAATTACATGTAAACGTAACGGTAGCGAACTCTTTATCGGCAATGTTTTGGTTTGGTTTGGGTCTCTAGGAGTTTACAATGTATAGATAGTGTCAATTGGATCACTAAATTAAGTTTGAATAATCTAAGCATATTCTCTAAAAATAAACCAGTTCATTAAGGGACTCTGTATCACATTTGTTAGAGGTTATGAAACTTTCAGTCCATTATAATTTCCAGACATATGTGATAAAGATTTAGGATAAACCACTTTTCAGTCTCTATGAAGATAAATGTATTCACTTTACAGAATACAATTAATTAAACCATTATGATAGGTTAGCTTATAGGGGATATCTATAATTTAATGTGTAGGTTAAAGTAACCATAAAATCTTAAGCTGTATCGCATTTTATATCAGTTAGCCAACCCTTTATTTTAATCTATAAAAACAATATTCCAACTTTATAGCAATCTTTTCTTCTTCCTGGAAAGGCCATTGTCCAGTGCTATATATCTGAGATTCTAAGGTTCATTTTGTCTTGATGTTAAAGACCTCACATGAATCATCTTCTTTGTCAGATTGGAAGGGTGGGAAGATATAATATTCTGATTTCCCCCCTAACAGAGAAATGCAAGTACTGGTTTCACAGAAATATAATTTATTTACAGATACTTACCAAAATATGATTACATGTACTGGATATGTTGATATGGAAGTATATGGACATCAACATAACCTCCCATCTCAGGTGTATGCCTACTGGTTCAGTGGGCTGTATTACAAATTTTTCTACAGAACTTTGTTATTATTTTGGAGTATGACATTATATAATTGTTCAGGCTCCCTGGCATTGGGGAATTTATATTTTATTAAATGAAGAAAATGTAAGCAGAAACATGTTACCAAAAATTTCACTTACTTTTATAAGTAACAATAAGGCACAAAAGAGGAAGTGGTGAATTCTTCACAGAAGGTGATTGAAATTATTCATGAGGAGGTATTTGAACTTAGACTTATGAATGTTCAGAAAAAGCAGTTTTCTGACAAATATTTAACTGCTAAATAGTACACAATATTAGAGACCAAAGCAATTTTTTAAGGCCCAACTAAATAAATATCTGTATAGTTGTACACAAATCAATAAGGCTTTTAAACATATGCAAATTATTATATTACCATCTATTTATCAAAGTTCTTTGGGGGAAATATATAAGAAATGCATATCTTTTTCATTATTGTATTAGGCAAATATACTTCATATACTAAAAATGAAAAGCAAAATCTTTTATCACTTAAATGAATGATGCAATGAAATATATAGCCAGAAAGTCTACTAACTTTTAACTTCATTTTGATGTTTTCACCTGTGGGGCCAGTTGTTTTGATCATACATGGAATTTGTGTGTGTGTATATATATATATACAATTTATTGAGTCACTTAACTTCACCCTACTCTCCAGACACAAGCTCTATTCTTAGCCTTTGCGGGTACTCCATAAATATTTGTTATTGTTCAAAATAAGACTAACCAAGAATGTGTCAATAACTTTCTGCTATCCTCTCCCATCCTGGGTAGCTGTTATTTCAATAGCATATCCTTTGGATGACTTTGGTTATCTTTCCATTTAAACCAGCGAAAATGATTTGGGACTACATTAGTGATACATTCTAATCCAAGGTGATATTCAAAATATTGAACAATTAACATGACCTGGAAACAGATCACTCAGAGCAAGAAGACATTCAATCAGGTATGATACTGTTTTTTCACAAGTATGCCTTTCCAGTGTGAGCCTGCTGAAAATGAAGGCTGATTCCAATCTCATGAGATAATATAAGTTATAAAGAGATGTAGACAGTGACATTATATTGTTAAGATCGATGGAAAAAATGTATACATTTTTGTTTCATTTTATTTTTAGATACAAGGTTTTGAAATAAAGCAATAAAAGAAAAACAGTTCATCTTTTGTAGTTAACAAAATAACATTTCCTGTTGAAATTGCCACTTTAGATTTTAGTAATTTATTTATGTTTTGTCAAGTGGATCATTATCAGAAAAAAAATCACAAAAAACTACAATTAAAGTTTGATTAAAATCCTCCTGATATGAATCAAGCAGTTAACAGCAGGCAACCTTTAGAAACAAGATCTGTTAATATTGTCATGAAAACCAACTTCCAACAACTATCCACTAGAGAGCAGGAGCCTGGCCTTTAGATTGTTTATTGTCAAAGATTTGACTGGCTAATAAATGCTGGCAATGGCTTGAGTGTGCTGGAATGCAGTGCAGCTGCTGCATTAGTCAGACTTTCCCTTTTCTGAATGCTATAATCCCTTCAATATTGCATTAAATATGTTTTCAATATTTATCTGGATAAAAATGTGCTGAATATTGCAACAGTTTAATTCTGATGCTTGTCACACAGGAAATCTGGATAAAGCAGAAGTAACTGCATCTTAATTTTTAAAACCTAATGCAATTCCTTTCTCACATACTATATGCTCAGACACGGGCGTAGGATATTGACCACACTCAGTATGTTTTCGTGATCACTCAGAGGCAGGCAAATGTGAGCATTATTGCAGCCAAGCATGAAAGCTTAGTGTTTGGCTGAACTGACTTAACTGACCCTTTGCCATCCATGAAGATCTGAGTTCAGACAGACCCTATGACTGAATGTAATGTAGCAGTATATAATAAATGGTATTGGGGCTTGTTATTCCTTGACAAGCCAGAAATCAAAATAATTTATTACCATGTCACCTATTTTTTTATTAGATTTCCTATATGTTTATCCAGACTATTGTTAGTTAATCTATTGGCTAGTATGTGAGGAAAGTGACAACTTGGAATTAAGACTTTTGAGTTGTAGTTCCACCTTTGGCACTACATAGCAGTGAGCCCATGTGTACCTCACAATCTCACTTGTGTTCAATTTCATCTGTGAAATTACAGTGATAGGTGTGGTAGATTATACCTCTCAAATAACTTTCAGTTCTATGATTATTTTTATTTAAAACAACCTCACAATCATAAAAATATGCAAGTAAATAAAAATATTGTAATAATGGCATGATTAAAATGTAACGATTAAAACATAAAATATTAAGCAAAATATTGAAATTATAAGACTAAGTTTGTAGAGTATGTGAGAAATCCATATTACACATTTCTTGCTAGGGTTGACTTTTCTTGCTGACATGGATGGGTGATATTATGTAAATGCGACGATTTCTCAGTTTCATAGGACTCTATGCTTCTTGCTTTGAACGTACAGAAATTTTAGTTTTCCAAAAGCATGAAACTGATATTAAATAAAAATTTAGGAAGTGATCAATTCTCTGAACTTTTTATAACTCCAGTTAGTTTATTTAATCTAATCTAGGTAATCTTTTTATAACTCCAGTTAGTTTATTTAATCTAATCTAGGTAATCGAGATTCTCCAAGACCAATGGAGAATACACATAAATGTGTTAATAGTGTTATCTGTCAATCTTTATGTATCATTCAGATTACCTACAAACACTTCCTTTTCATTGACCACAGAAGATGAACATAATTTGTAACACTTCAAAGGAGTATTTGTTGAGGATAAGCACATATAAGCCTTGCAACTAAAAGCCACTCTTGAGATAATGTATACCTTTAAAGATCAAAGTTCCTTAATAGCCACCATTAATAACTGAGAAATTTCTATTACCAAGAAATTGCCTTCAACTGGTATAGTCATAGTGTGATCCCTACTTAAAACTATGAAAAGCTTTCTCAAGCTACAAGGCATTGTATAAACTGCTTAACATGACATTAAAGGCCTGTCATAATTTGATTCCCTTCTCTCTTCAGAAGGTATACCTTTCATACCAATTCTCTGCTAATCATTCTATTCCATTCCAGAATATACCTTATCCTTTGTAGTCTTTAATTCCCATGCTTTGCTCCAAGTATATCATCAGTATCATGGAAACAATTCTGAAGATCAAATACAACCTCTTATATGAACCTCCTTCCCCAACTTCCCCTGTTATCAACATCTTGGAAGTGAGCTATACTTGTTACAATTGATGAACAAATATTGACAAATTCTCATTAACTAAAGCCCATTGTTTACATTAGGGTGCACTCTCTATGCTCTACAGTCCTGTGGGTTTTGACAAATGCATAATGTCATGTCTCCACTGTTGTTATCATCTAGACTAATTACAATGCCCTTAAACTCCCCTGTGCCCCACCTATTAATCCCCCTCTATCCCTGAAACCCTGGCAACCACTGATCTTTTCATTGTCTCTATATTTTTGCCTTTCCCAGAATGTCATATCATTGTATGCACCCTTTATGTCTGTGTGATTTTTAATCAAAGAAGAGATGGCATCACTTTTTATGGTCTTATTAACCAATTTTTCTTTTCATCATCTATTTCAGGTAGAACAATTTTTAGATACATTCAAGGTATAATTTCTGGGCCTTTTTTAATTTCCTTGACAAAGAAACAACAGTGGAAGAATGCAATACTTGCTTATTTAATTATATATGAAAATACAAGAAAAGATCCAAAGATCCTTATCTCAAAACAAATATACTTCTTGGGTCTGAATGATTAGCACGTAAAATAATTCTGCTAAATACTTTAATGTTCTAAACATTATTGACAATTATATACCACTTTACAGGCAAATATGGTGGTATAATTTAAAAGTCAGGCATATTTTTTAAAGATCATATTCAGCTCAATAAGTAAATTACGGATGATGAATAGAAAGGCACACTCTAAAAGAAAAGTCCACAAGTAGAAGGAATAGAACAGTTTGTTTTGTTTCTAAGTAGACATACTAAAATAATCTTTTCAGGTGAAGATTTCCTTCTGTCAGTAGAAGGAAACAGTTACACTGGCTACTTTCCACCCTCTTCTAAAGAAGTCTTTTCTTTGGATGGTGTCTGAGAAAGCATTTAGTCTTCTTGGTAGAGGTGATAAATTAGGGCGGCAAACACCGCTGAGATGGCTGGGATCACCCAATTGGTCCACTAGCTAGCATGAGAATCAGTAATTGTAATAAGAGATTCTGAAGGTTCGGTTATCTTTTGGTCTGTCATCTGGTATATGTTTTGGACAGTTCTCTAGCATCTGTTGAATGTCCAACAGCCTCCAAGTTTTGTGTAGCATCACCTTCAGCTTGTTCCCTTAAGACTTCCTGCCCATTGGGATGCTCTTCCAGAAACTTGGTCAGGTTGTACACCTTGTGGTGTGGGATGACTCAGGTGTTCTTGCTGTGTTGTGTGCTTCTGGGTCTCCTCCAGCATGTAGCACTTCATGCCCAGTCCAATGGCTCTGTCGTGGAAGCACTCCCTGCGGCAGCCAGGCACACAGAGCGCAGGTACCAACTTTCAGTAACAGAGAAAGTGTTAGCCCACTAAATCTGTACTTCACCCAGACTGTTTCGGCTATTCTTGGTACTTTGAATTTCTATGTGAATTTTAGGGTGAATTTTAGGATCAACTTCTTAATTTCTGGGAAAGAACTAACAGGAATTTTGATAGAGATTGCATTGAATTTGTAGGTCAATTAGGGTAGCAGTGGCATCTTTTTTTTTCAATATGAATACTTTTTATTTCTTGCTCATCAGTCCATCTTGCCTGATATTATTAACATAGTGGACCATTCAGATACTTTGAAGAATATTCAGAAGACTACAACCCCTGAGATTCTAATATGAACAAAAGTGATAGGAAAAACGTGTCCCTGGGCAAAATGCTATTGTCTTTTTTTTTTTTTTTTAATGTCACCTTTTTTTAAAAGTTATTTTTTATATATATCTATATATATTTTTAGTATACATTGATTACATAAACGTCACACAGAGATTCCAGGAGTACCCATATGCCACCCCCACACCGCTCCCACAACCCCCCACAGGCAGTGGCATCTTAACTATATTAAGTATCTGATCCATTAACATGTGATGACTTCCCATTTATTAATGATTTTTAAAATAATTTTAACATTTTCTCTAGTTTTAAGTATGTATGTTTTTTACTTCTTTTGCTAAATTTATTCTAAATATTTTATTCTTTTTTATCTTATTGTATACGGAATTCAATATACAATTTAGTTTGGAAATCTAAAATCAACATGCTGGCAGGGTATGATCGAGGTTTTTCTGAAGTTTGGTCTGTAGCTTTCTGGTGGTGGCTTGCAAACAATCCATAACTCAATACCTTCTTTCATCACATGGTCTTAGGTCCCCTTATGTCTTCTCCTTTCCTGACTGCCCAAATGTCCTCCACTTATAAAGACTCAAGTCATATAGGATAAAGGCTTACCCTGATTCAGTTTGATTTCACCTCAACTAATAGCATCTTCAAAGATTCTATTTACAAATAGATTCATATTCAAAAGCCTGATGGTTAGGATATGAACCATGTCTTTGTGGGGAAATGATTGAATCTATAACAAAATACATTAAATAAGTTATTTAGCTTGCATTAAATAAATTCATAAATTGCCTGTGAGATAAATCTCATTCTCCCCAATTAATAGATAAGGACTCTTCCCCAAGTTCCCAAAGATAGGCTCCTTTCTGTTCCAAGTACAAGAAATCCAACTAAATAATGCAATTTTTTTAAGTTTTTTATATTGGCCTTGTATCTCACAACATTGTTGAACTTATTTATTCTAATTGAGTGTGTATTACTTTGGATTTTTAACGTACAAGATCATGTCTTCTACACATAGCAATAGTTATATTTCTTCCACTCTAATCTGGATGAATAATTTCATTTTATGGCCAGATTTCTCCAACACCACCATGACAGGGTTGAATAAAAGTGGTAAGAACGAACATTCTGCCTTATCCTTGATTTCAGGGCAATAACTGTCTTTGGCCATTCAGTAATATGGTAGCTGTGTGTTTTTAATAGATGGCTTTCATCAAGTTGTGGATATTCCTCTCTATACTTCATATATTGAGGGGTTTTGTCATGAAAGGGCATTTGATTTTGCCCAAAGTTTTTCTACATTAAATGAGATGATCATGTGGTTTTATGCTTTATTTTCTTAATACTGTTGTAACAATGATTTTCATATGTTTCACCAACCTCACATTTCCAGGAATATTTCAGCTTGGTCATGATGGATAATCCTTTTCTATATTGCTGAATTTGAATTATAATATTTTGTTGAGAATTTTTGCATCTATATTCATTAAGCGTGGTGGTCTGTGGTCTTCCTTTGTTGTCATGCCTTTGTCTGGTTTTGGTATCATGGTAGTACCGGCCTCATAGAATGAGTTGGAAAGTGATCTCTCTTCTGCTAATTTTTTTTTCGGAAGTGTTTGTGAAGGATTAGTGTTTATTATTCTTTAAATATTTGTTGGAATCTATAGTGAAGCCATCTGGGCATGATCTTTTCTTTGTGGAATGATGTTGTTTATTAATTCAATCTCTACTTTTTGTTGGTTTATTCAGATTTTCTATTTCTTCTTGAGTTAGTTTAGGTATTTGTGTCTTCATATCAATTTGTTGATTTCATTTCTCTAATGTATTGGCATACAATCGTTCATACTCTTCTCTTAAAATGTTTTTTATTTCTGTAAGTTTGGCAGTAATATCCCCTTTCATTCTTGATTTCAGTTATTTGTAAATTTTCACTTCTTCTTTGTCAGTCTAGTTTAGAGGTTCTTAAACTTTTTTGTTCCATGGACCCCTTTGCCAGTCAGATCAAGACCATGAACCCCTTACTAAGTCCACACTATACCATGTATTATTTAATAAATATATCACACCAGCACCAACACCACAAGAATAATGCTTTCTGAATTTCAATTCAAGCTCACTGACCCCTTGTTAAGAACCCTTAGACTAGTTAAAGGTTTGTCAATATTGATCTTTTCAGAGAACCAATGTTTGGTTTCACTGATATTTTCTACTGCTTTTCTGTTCTATATTTCTTTGATTCCCACCAATAAGTAGTTATCATTTCCTACCTTCTGCTTGCTTTAGGTTTAGTTTATTCTTTTTGTGGTGTCATAAAGTGGAAGTTTAGACTATGTGTTAGAGACATTTCTTCTTTTTTAATATAGATGGTATTAGCTATTAATTTCTCTCTATGCACTGACTTAACAGTATCCTATAAGTTTTGGAATGATGTAGTTTTATTTTCATTAATAAAAAATATATTTAAATTTTCCTGTGGTTTCTTCTTGACATGTTGTTATATGGTATTGTGTTACTTAATTACCATATATTTGTGAATTTCCCTAATTTATTTTTGTAATTGTTATCTAATTTCATTCCAATAATGTAGCTGAAGTAAATACTTTGCATGACTTCAATCTTTTAAAATTTTTTGAAATTTTTTATTCTAATCTTATTTACCATGTCTGGGTTTCTTCATAGGTTCATGTGGATTTGACATATCATCTGGTGTATTTCATTTTTTGATACAACCTTACTTCCATCCAACTTGTTTTATAAATATATACATTTATATATATTAAATTCTATACTTTGTAGGTCAATTATATGTTTATTGTTTTATACAATTGCTTTTTAAATTCATTAAAATAAGAAAGAAGAACAAATATACATTTATATTGTCTTTTATTTTGTAATTACATATTAACTCAGCTGATATTCTTTATTTGTGTGGATTCAGTTTACCATCTCAGGTTACTTGCTTTTATTCAGAAAAAATTATTTTAGCATTTCTTATAAGATGGGTCTACCAGCAACAAAGTCTGTCAGTTTGTTCCTGGGAATGTCTTTATTATTTAAACTTTTTTTTTGAAAGCTATTTTTCCAGGATATAAGACTCTTGGTTGATAGTTGTTTTTTGTTTTGTTTGAATTGTTTTCCTGATCTCCAGTGTTTTCAATGAGAAATTGGCTCTGAATCATATTGGGGTTTCCTTTTCCATGAAAGATAAGTCATTTCCTTTTCATGCTTCAACATTTTCTCTTTGTCTTTCATCATTTTTACTATGAGGTGCCAGGGTGTGGATCTTTTTCCATTAACCTCATTGGAATCCTTTCAGCATTTTTGATGTGTAAATTAATGTTTCTCATCAAAGTTGGCAAGTTTGCAGTCTTATTTCTTCAGATAATATTATTGTTATTTTAACATTATGCTTGGTCTCTTTCACCTTTCTTTCTGCCTTATCCATTATATACATATGCTAGTACACTTAATAATGTCCCACATTTCTCTGAAATTTTGTTTTTCTTAATTCTTTCAACTCTGCTCTTCAAATTGCATAGTCTCTATGGATCTATCTTCAAGTTCACTGGCCCTTTCCTCTGCCAGTTCAATCCACTGTCATGCCCATCTATTAAGTTTTTCAAATCATTTAGTGCATTTTTCAATTCTAGAATTTCTATTTGATTTTTAAAAATAATTTCTAAGTCTTTATCAATATTCTTTACTTGATGAGACATTGATATCATATGTTGTTTTACTTCTTTAATATGTTTTATTTTATTTCTTTGAATATATTTATAATGGCCAATTTAATTGTTTATCTATCAAGTCTGTTTGGATCCTCTCAGAAAGATTTTGCTGCCTGCTTTTCTTTCTGCACATGGGTCAAATTTTCCTGTTTCTTTTCATGTTTCATAGTTGTTTTCTGAAAACTGGATATCTTAGATAATATATTGTCTGAAAAAAATTGGCTTGGAAATGTCATCTAAATGTGACCCTTATAAGTAATTCACATGCTGGGAATTCAACTAACAGGTTCTGCTCTTCTGATCATTAAATGTCCACTTTATTCCTTTTATTGCACAAATAGAAGAACATAGAACACTCTTACCAAGAGTGACAACACAAATCCTTATCACATAACTGTAACTAGCTTAAAGTTCAGGTCTCACACTTATTGTGTAGTTCACTGTATCAGATCCAATATGGTTTCCAGTAGTCAGCTGATTCATATATTGAAAAGACAAATTATAATTAAAAAATCCTCTAGGATCTTGCATTTTACCCTGCTTGTAACTTAATGAGGTATACTGTCATGGTTTCATTTACAATGAGAGAAAAGGAAGACTTCTGGGTCAGAGACAAAGTACTGTATTACTCATGGCACAGCAGACAACATGAGCTTCATACTTGCATCTGTTTCTATTAATCCTCCACTTACCATGGCAGTTACATGGAGTGGCTCATGTTGCTGCTGTTCACTGTTCACCTGGTGGATCACTTGGTGGATAATTGACTCAAAAGTGTATAAGCTTCTGTTCTGTTTCCTCTATTGTATTTGAGAAAATAAACAAATCAATATAGCCTAGAAAATTTTGAAAATAAAAAAATAAATTTTAGGCTAGCTGTATGAGATATAATAATATTTAAAAATTGCAATATTAAAACAGTTGTGAGGTAAGTACATAGATATATGAGTGTAATTAGCCATTAACTTCATAAATAGATACAAGTGCATATGGTAATTTAGAATGTAATAAAAATCTAATTTAAATCAATGGATAATCTCGATTTTTCAATAAGTATAGTTTTGTATCTTGGTAGTCTCTTGGGGATCTCTCCCTCACATAAAAATTAAAATCTTGGAAGTAAACAATCAGAGGGAGATTCAAAACATAAAAATATTAATATTTTGTTGATACTAGGAAGGTTTTGAGAGTATGAGTAAAAACTCCAGAATCCATTAGGATAAGAGTAACAATAAAATAAAAAATCTGAAAGGTTAAAAATGTCATAAACAAAAGTAAAATAAAAATCTAAGAAACAAGTATAGTTGCAACTCATATCATATATCCTAATATATCAAGAGCTCCTATAAGTCAAGACAAAACTAATAACCAAAAGGAAATGAACAGAAAGTTCACAGTAAATTAAATTAAAATAGCTCATATGGAAATACATACTCTGTTTTGTCAACAAAATTAATAGAAATTAAAACTACATGGAATTTAAATTTCTGAATTATCAGATGGCAAATCAAAACATTTTAACATATTCATTTGAAGAGATGATAGAAAATAGACTTCTAATACTGTGGGTATGGCATGAAAGCAAAATTGCACAACATACAGGACATTTTAGCAATATATAACACAATTATAGTACATTTACACTTTGACTATAACTCTGACACTGCTACTTTATTCAATGGACATACCCTTATTTGTGTGAAATGATAAATGTGCAATTTAATCATTAAACAAATGATAGCAAAACATTGTAAAGAGCTCAGGTGCTCCTTAATGTAGAACTGGCTAAATAAAATATGCAAGTCCACACAGTAGAATATCATACAATTGTAATAAAGAATTAAAACATTTCTAAGTTCTAATATGAAAAGAGATCCAAAATATATTATTATATGAAAAACAGCAAAATGCAGAGCCATGTATATTCATAGTTTATTTGTAGGGAGTGGGGAAGATGGGTTATGAGGGAGAGCAATATTTCTTAATATATATAATTTTGTTATACATGGTCCTGGGTCATATAAGCATATTACCTATTTATGAAATTATAAGGACATTCTATTTTTAATTATAAGTTTTGAAAAAAGAAAAAAACACTTTTGGTGAAGTTTTAGAAAAAGTAGATGTTCTCATACATTGTTGGTGATATAATAAATTTATGGAATACAATGTTAGGCCTTATTGAATATGTGCATTTATACCTTTGGACCGAATAATTTCTTGGGCCCTAGAAATTTATCTTAAATATGCACTTACACATATGCATAATTATATGCATACAAATGTATATTTTGCAGGTGTGTTTATAAAGAAAACAATGTAAATGTACTTTATTACAGCCTTAAATAAATGGTACATTCATAAGTAGAATTCTTTGGAGCCATTAAAATGAATGATACTCCCCTGTATAATTTTCAAGATATATATTTTAGGAAAAAAACAACGTACATAAGAATGTGTATAATTATACTAATTATTGTGTAAAACTACACACAGAATTATATTCTTGTATGTGCATAGATCATCTCTAAAGAAATTCACTGGTTATCTCTTCAAAGAGGAACTATTTGATTCAAGAGCATGGAGTTAGAATAAGAAGTAGTTAATACTGCTTACCCTTTTGTTTCTTTAGGGATATTTTTCGTATGCATGTACACCTACTCAAAGTAATTGAATCTAATATTAAAGAGAGAGAATATTCAGCTCCGTAAATTTCTTAAAGGACATCAAATAAGATGAAGACAGATAACTAACTAAAAGTTTTGGCAATTGGAAGTGACTGGAGATGATGTGAAGAGGGATTTTAATAAAGGATGAGATGAAACCATTTTGAAAGAGACACAGAAGAAAATATCAGGGAGGAAAGGTTTAAAAAAAAAGGTATTTACAGAGCTCGTTCAGGGCAAACTGCTATTAAGTATAGCAGAGTCACAGAGTAGTACCTGAAGAGCATAATAAAAATTGGGGAACAATGTTTGTTTTGGTCAGCCAAAGGTGTGCCTTTTGAAATATACCAAAGATTGGTTGGTCTTTATAAAGGGTATTTATTTGGGGTAGAAGCTTACAGTTACCAGGCCACAAAGCATAAAGTTCTTCCCTCACCCAAGTCCATGTGTTGGAATAAGATGGCTGCCGACGTCTCCAGGGTTCAGGATTCCGGGTTCCTCTGTTCCCGGGGCTGCGTTTCTCTCCGGGCTTAGCTTCTGTTTCCTTCACGAGTTCAGCTGAAGATTATGAGACTCTCTGCGTTGCGTCTCTCCACAAGGCCAGCTGTAGCCTATCCGGCGATCGGCTCACTCCAACATCAGAACTGCTTCTCAAATCTCCTCCAAATCTCCTCTCTGCTTCTCTCCAATCTCTGCTTCTATACTTGAGACCACCCCCACGGAGGTGTGGGGCTCAACGTCTCACTGACGTGGCAATTAACGCCCTACTCATAACTTAATCATGCCCAGATGAACAGATGAGCTTACAAACATAATCTAATTTATATTTTTGGAATTCATAATTAATTCAAACTCAAACCATTACACTCCACCCCCTGAATTCCAAAAATATATTACAATATTCACAAAACCTTAAGTTAGTAACAATTTCAGGTACAAAATCATATCAAAATCAGTTCAAAGAAACAGTTTGTCTTTAGGCAAAATTCCTTCTAGCTGGAGAACTCTGAAACTTACAAAACAATTTAACTGCTTCCAAAACACAAAAGGAAAGACAAAATA
>PVKH010013976.1:0-16655 GCA_004027955.1 Chaetophractus vellerosus
TTAAACTAGTTAAAGGAGAAAACGAAGTGTCCTGCAGACACAAATATCTCATGGAGTAAAAAAAAAACAAGGTACTTTGCGAGTCTTATGACATGGTATAACAAATTTCTGGAAATAGTAAATAATTACATTTCACCTTAATCCAGTTCAATATGAATGGATTCAGGACAACCTACCTACTATGAGATTTTGAGTCCCCAGAAAGGGATCTATATACTGGAAAGAAATAAGCACACAATTCTTTAGAATATGATTGCTATTTTGTTCCTAGGACCCTCTATGACCTAGAATCAAATGTCTTGAGGGCAAAGGTTAAAAACCTCTATTCCTCTACCTACAAAATATTTATGGAGTATAGCAATCTTAAAATAAATATTTAGCAAACTGACAATTAATAAATGGTCAATGTATGACACTTACCCAAAAGAATCTCGAATCTAAAGAAAGGGGATATTCTTGTTTAACTAAAAAACAATGCAATCTGAAAAGAAAATATATATGTACACATATATATATCTAAATATAAAAACACTATGTATAAAAATTTGTATCTATATTTATCAATCAAAGAGACCGAGACCAGCTTGGTTTGGGTGAATGAGAAAGCACTATAGAGGAGAAAATATCAACTGTCCTGAAACTTGGAGAATGAATAGAATCTCCAAAATAGAAGGTTATGTTCATTGTTAAGGGAGCTTCATTTTAAAATATATTACAGGGTTGGCTTCTTCACACAGGAGGCAGCACGTCAGTCAAATAAAATATATTACTGGGAGCAGATGTAGCTCAAGCAGTTGAGTGCCTGCCTCCAACATGGGAGGTCCTGGGTTTGATTCCCAGTGCCTCCTAAAGAAAAAAGTGAAAAATAAAACAGACAGAGAGTGCAAACAATGAGCAAAAACAACGAGCAAGCAGACAAGGGAGCAATCTCAGGGAGGTAAAAATATATTACTAAACATTCTTTTTCACTACCCATCATGTTGCTTAATGATAATGTATTCTATTTGATTTTGTTATTGTTGTTGTTAATATGTTCTAAAAATCCTTATTGTCAAAAACTAAGGAAGCTAGTTGAAAAGGAAAGTCAGTGAGCATAAACTGAAACACCTCGGTCAAGCCTTAAGCCAGAGGTTGACCATCTGCATTTTGCAGAAAAAACTAAAGCACTAGACCAGCAAAAGTCTTCTTGCCACCTAGAACTGAATATTAAATTATTGAGGAATTGACATTTAATGTCTTTGTTTTCCAAAGTTATTGTGATCAAAGTAAAAAATAATGCTAATTTGGATTGTAAGTTTTTAACTATTTAGAAATTCATCATTCACATGAATGGAAACTATTGTAATGATTGTTATTAAAGTTAACAATAACAAGTCACTGATTACACTTTTGTAAGCTAATATAAAGAAAAATATATATACATACAAACAAAAGAATATTCTAAGAAAGAAAATTGTTTTTCATTTGCAATATCAACAAAAGATACCTCAACCAATATAATTTAAACATATGCTTTTGAAATATACTTGGGTACAGGAGATTTTATTGTTGATTTGGCATGACTTTGAGATCTGTAGAGAATATTTTTGTTCTTGAACATATATTGCTGATAATTCAATGTATGATATTTCTGAATATATATCTGTCTATGTTTCAAGGTTTGGGGACAGTGTTAGTTATTATTGAAATAAAAGCAATATTCATGTTGGAATAGAATTTCTGAGATTTAAATTTCTTTGACACTAATGGGAATTTGTTTGAACAGGATTTTTACTTTAACTTTCTTACGATTACGTATATCAAGTAGATTAATAGAATCTGATGTTAAAATATTGAGAAATGGTTCAAATTCAATTGTCTTAGTCTTTGGGAATAATATTCCTGTTACAAGACAAAATAGTTTAATAAATCATTTTAAATTAAATATTTTGTCATCATTTTTGTAAGTTTTTTATGTTCATATTCATTATTTACAGACTCTAGGCTATATCATTGTGTTTGACCTTCCACAACTAAAATGACATTCACACATTCAATTAATTTAAAGGTGAAAAAAGCTTTATGTAATATTATATTTGAGATTATTCTCATGCTATCCATGATGGTTCTTTGTCTATTGCCTCAATAAATTTCTCATGAAATGTGCTTATAATATTCTTCAGTCTTTAAATATGGCATTGTGTTCTTACTTCTATTTTTGTTCTTGCTTGATTTATTCCCTATAGCTAATATTTTTTAATACAATTCTCTGTATTGAAAAAAAAAACTCTAACCATAGCTTGGAGAAATCTTAAGCTTTTAAAGCTGTCAGCCTCGTTGGTCTTACATAATTTTATTTATTATGTATCACTGGAATATAATAAATACATGTTGAAAAATGTATCCAGAGTGTGTGGACTCATAATAATATTTATTACCATCAAATTAATTTGTAAAGCTAATTTTAAATGATTATTTTGATTCACCGTATTAACAAAAATTCTGTATGGATTTTGAACTTTGTCAGACTGTCATTGTTAAAATAATTTCTCAATTTTCCCAATATTAATGCTGCACTAAAATTATTAATCATATGTGGCTGAAAATAATCAGTGACACATTCCATCTGTGTAAACATTTCTTAATCATTGCCTAGAGAAGTTTCCAGTCAGTTTGCACAACTTACATGTTACTATATCAGCAGTTACATGGAGAAAGCCGTAATGAATTTTACTTTATCAATGGCTATCAAATGGTCTGTTTATATATAGACAACAATTCTAGGTCTTAATGAAATATGAGCAGGAGGTTTTTTTCATTTTAAAAAAATATGCTTTTGTGATGACAAATGGGATATTGACTCATGTGAGAAAGTAGATTATTGTGGGTGTTAAGTCATAGACTTCAGAAACAACACAGGCTGATTACTAGCTTTAGGATCCTGAGAACATCCACAAAACCTCTAAGTTCAATCATTACAAGTGTGAAAATACTTATACAATAGTGGTATAAATAGTAAGTGAAACAATTTTTATAATGTGTTTTGTTTGCCTAGTGCATAGCCCATAACAAGCACTTAAAAAAAGATAGGTACAAACAACACCACCAAACACAACAGATATAATAATATATAATTTTTGGATGATTGTATAAAACTGTTAAGATTTCCAACAAGATTTTAAATGGAAGTATATGGATCATTAATTCTCCCAAATTAACATTAATTCACCATCAGTTTAATATTTTTGAAATATGGATTCTTAAGTCCCAACCCAAGTGAATCTAAACTAGTAATTCTGAAATCTACAATTTAAAAAATTTCCCAAGTTGGCATTTTCATGTAAATACGTTTGCAATTTTCTGAATTTGATGGTCTTTAAATTATCTTTCTTACAATGATCTTGTTTTAATTCCTTAATAAATTTTCTCACTGACTTCATATTATGTGCTCTTGAAAATAACAGAACACATTCTATCACTTTTCCTTAAGACCTTAAACCTTCAGTTTTACACTTATTTTAGTATTAACAAAGCAGGGAAGACCAAATGCATATTAATACTGAGCAGCTGAGGGATTTACTGCTCTAATTCCACAAATTAACTATCTTATGCCAGGGAAGTAGAGAACTGAACTCAGGCGTCTAATGTGTCCACCTTAGAAATAAACATGAGAGTTAATAAGAATGACAGGAATATGGTGTCAAAATGGAAAGGCAGGGAAAGCCTCAAATTTTAGCTCTCGAGGTATTTAAAATTAAGAAATCTTAAATACTTTAGTATGTGACTCTCTAAGAGATTGAATAAAGTCTTAGCAAAGCTTTTCAAAATATTTTAGCCAACTCTTAGAGAAGGGACTGTCCCAAATGTAAAATGAGCAGGAATGACATGGAAATATTGCCAAGGATTATAACAGAATCTAGTGCAGTGGTTCTCATCATGGCTCCATCTGAAATCGCAAGTTAGAGCTTTAAAAAAATAACAATACGTTGTCTTTATACCAGACCTAGGAATTATTTGGGGGGGTAGAATGAACATCAGTATTATTTTATTTTAAATTAATTTATTTTAATGAAATCAGTAAAATTAACTTTTTATGTATAGAGCCCTATAAATTTTGGACCACACGTATAGGTTCATAAAACCACCACCTGGGTTTTTGCTGTAAAACATTTTCATCAACCAACAAAATTACCTTATGCCATCCCCTTACAGGAGACTATGTCCTAGTAGTCATTAATCTGCTGTTCCTTACTATACTTGTTTCTCAAGAGCTATATAGTGCATAACATTCAAAGAAAGTTTTATTCACTCAGGAAAAAGAGAAATAAAAGTGAATTCTCATTCTTGTATTCTTGTCTTCTTCCTTATATGCTTGCAATTTTATTTATGGAATCTTCAAATAATTTCAAAATTCATTATGTCCAGGCTTAATACCTGCATTCCACAGGTATGGCAAGGTGGGGTGTGCTTACTCCATTTTTCCTGGAAATAGAAGCTCCTATATTATTTTCTTATACACCAATATGCAAGCATGATGGGGAAACCTTTCTAGAACAGCAAAATATGCAAAAAACGTGGAATAAAGAAGAAATAACATTAGATTAGGCATTATTACAATTCCACATGGATCAATGCAGCATTTTCAAAGTAGAAATTAGCTACATCAAAAACAATATTGGTGCTTATTACAATATAGATTTCTAGGTAAAAAAAAACAAATATACAAAAATCAGAATTTCTGAGAATCAGACCTGGGAATTTCTACTTAAAAGGTACCTAGATGATACTTACATATCCTGAAATTTGCAGGCCATATAGTTCATCAGGGACTAAGATAAATTCTAATCCAAATATAGACTCTAACCATCTGTGCATCCTTGCATAAATCACATAATTTTTCCAGCTTCACATGCAAAATTCAATTCAAGAAGCCAACGTTTATTACTATGTAGTATTCAAATCTTTAATAACTAATTATTAACTACTAATTGTTCTTGTAAACAATTATGAATATTTGTTCATATTTATTATTTCTATATACTACACACGGTTCTAGAATTTGCAATATCATAAATGAAAAAACAAAATTTATTCCCATTGTGACTGCTGGCATCCAACCCCTATCTCAGAGTGGACAAACCCAGGGTTTCACTTCCCCAGAAAAGGGGAGATGGAGGGACAGCCTACTGCCAATCCAGCTTTTGACTGGCAAATTTGATCTGCTGTGTCCCTTGGGTAGCACCCTTCCCAACAAGGCATGGCCATACTATTGTCTTCACCTGGGTGTTAGCAGAGAGCTAAAAATAACCAGACTTCTCAAACACCCTCCTTACTGATCTGGGCAACCTACATTGACTTTAGAAGAAATACAAGACTTCAACAAACCAATCACAAGTAAAGAGATTGAATCAGTCATCAAAAATCTTCCACCAGAGAAAAGTCCAGAACCAGATGGCTTTGGAGACGAATTCCACTTAGCATTTCAAGAAGAATTAATACCAACACTGTTTAAACTCTTCCAAAAACTTGAAGAGGGGGGAACATTACCCAGCTCATTTCATGAAGCTACCATCACCCTAATACCAATACCAGTTAAGGGACTACAAGAATAGAAAATTAAAGTCCAATCTCTGATGAATATAGGTGCAAAAATTCTCAACAAAACATTTCCAAATTAATTACAAAAACATATTAAAAGAATTATATACCATGATCAAGTGAGCTTCATTCCTGGTATGTAAGGGTGCCTCAACAACAAAAAAATCAATTAATGTAATATACAGCATTAGCAATTTGAAGGGAAAAAACACATGATCATCTTTATTGACAGAGAAAAGACATTTGATAAAACTCAGCATTCTTTCTTGATAAAAACACTTTGATACATATGAATAGAAGGAAAATTCCTCAAGATGATACAGGGAATGTATGAAAAATCCACAGCCAACATTATACTCACTGGGGAAATGTTGAGAGCTTTCCCTCTAAGAAAGGGAACAAGGCAAGGATGTCCACTGTCACCACTGTTATTCAACATTGTGCTAGAAGTTCTAGCTAGAGCAATTAGGCAAGAAAAGGAAATAAAAGGAATCCAAATTGGAAAAGAAGAAGCAAAACTCTCAATATTCACTGATGAATATTTAGAAAATTCTGAAATATCTATGACAAACCTATGAGAGCTAATAAATGAGTTCAGCAAAGTGACAGGATACAAGATCAGCATGCAAAAATCAGAAGTATATTTATATACTAGTAATGAACAATCTGAGGAGGAAATCAGGAAAAAAATTCCATTTACAATAGTAACAAAAAGAATAAAATATCTGAAAATTAATTTAACCAGGGATATAAAGAATCTGTACTCAGGAAACTACAAAACAATGCTAAAAAATCAAAGAAGACCTAAACTAATGGAAGGACATTCTGTGTTCATGAATTGGAAGAATAAATATCATGAAGGTGCCAATTCTACTCAAATTGATTTATAGATTCATTGCAATCCCAATCAATAGTACAACAGTCTACTTTACCAAAATAGAAAAGTCAATTACCAAATTTATTTAGCATGGAAAGGGGACCAAATAGGTAAAAACATCTTTAAAAAGATCAAAGAATGGGGCTGGCTGTATAGCCCAGTTGGTAGGGCATCAGTTTACAACATGGGAGGCCCCGAGTTTGGTCCCCAGGCCTCTTCTAATGGACAGACCGCCTCGAGAAAGCAAGCCAATGTGGGTGGGGCATGCTGCTGCAGGCAAAGGCAAGCTCCTGTGGGCGGGCAAAAAGACAAGCCCCCATGGGCAAAGGCAAGCCCCCGCGAGCAAGGATGAGCCCCCACCAGCAGGCAGGCCAAAGCACCATTGAGCTGACTCGGCAGGTCGCCCCAGCAGAAGGAGACAAGCAGACACAGAAGAATGCAGAGAAAAATGAACACAGCAAGAACAAGCAAAAAGGGGGGGATGTATAATAAATAAATAAAAAAAAAAGATCAAAGAAAGTGGACTCATGCTTCCCTGACCTTATAACATGTTATAAACGTACAGTGGTCACAACAGCATAGTTTTGTCATATAAATAGACAAATTGATTAATGGAATTGAAGTGAGAGTTCAGAAATTAACTCTTACCTCTATGGTCAACTGATATTTTTTTTGCTCTAAATTTTTTTTATTAAGTATATCACTCATATACAAACATACAAAAACAATAGGTGTATAGTAATAGTTGTGAACTTACAAAACAAATATACATAATATCATACAGGGCTCTCATACCTCACCCTACCACCAATGCCTTGATTCCTGTTTTAACTAATGATTAAAGTGCATCCTCTTTACTACTAACCAAAGTATTTCCCCTACCCACCTTATTATTTTTTATATCATTTATGCATGAACATACATAAACAATAAGTGCATAGGAAAAGTTGTGCACTTACAAAGCAAACATTCAGAATTTCATAGAGAAGTTCCATACAGCAACCCTCCACTAACACCTTGCATTATCATGAGACATTTGTTACAAATTATAAAAGAATACTGTCAAAATCTTACTAATAATTATAGTCCTTATCTTACATTTGGTGTATTTTTTTAAAAAAAACACACTATTATTATTTTTTAAGTATATTTTATGTCAGAAGTTATAAACTCACAAATCAATCATGCACATGTGTAGAATTCCCAAACAACACACCTCTATCAATATACCACACCCCAGTAGAATATTTGTTACAGATTATGAGATATGTCATCCAATTATTACCAGGTTCACAATGTACATTTGGCACACACTTTCCATACTCCCTCATTATCAACACAGTACATCGTTGGCATAGATGCAAGAATATTACATTATTACAGTTAACCACACTCCATAGGTCACTCCAGTTGTATTTTTCCCATGCTTCTCCACATTCCCACCACCCTCCAATAGTGATGTACATCTGCTCTACCTCACAAAATATACTCTTGTATCTGTAACATCAACCACTATTCTCATCCACTGAGTTTACTGTGCTATTCAGTCACCAGATTATTTTCTAGCTTTATGTCAATTGGCATTTACATCCCTAGACTACCATTTTCAGCCACATCCCCATTTATACACCAGCTGTTACTCAATATAATATGTTACCATCAACTCTGTACATTTCCACACTATTACAGTAAAGCTAATTAAAATTTCTACATACATTAAATATCAGTAGTCCATCTCAGTCCTCCTCTTTTCTCCTTTAAGAATCCACCACCTACCACCGGGTCTTGAAGATATTTTCCTACATTTTCATCTAAAAGCTTTATGATCCTTGCTTTTATGTTTAGGTATTTGATTCATTTTGAGCTAATTTTTGTATAGGGTGTGAGATAGGATTCCTCTTTCCTTCTTTTGCTATGGATTTCCAATTTGCTCAGCTCCATTTGTTGAATAAACTGCTTTGCCTGAGCTGGGTGGGTTTGAGGGCTAGTCAAAAATCACTTGACCATAGATGTGAGGGTCTGTTTTTTAACCATCAGTTTGGTTCCATTGGTCTATGTGTCTGTCCCCATGCCAGCACCATGCTGCTTCCATCACTGTAGCTAGGCAATATGAGTTAAAGTCTGGAAATAAGAGTCCTCCAACTTGGCTTTTCCTTTTTAAGATGTTTCTGATTATTCAGGACCCCTTACCTTCCAAGTAAATTTGATAATCATCTATTTAAAAAATGCTGGTGGAATTTTTACAGGATTGCGTTGAATTTGTATATCAATTTGAGTAAAATTGACATTGTAATGATATTTAGTCTTTCAATCCATAAGCATGGAATGTTCTTCCAATTATTTAGGTCTTTTTAAAAATTTCTTTTAACAATAAGTTGTAGTTTTCTGGATACAAGTGCTTTAATTAGTTTGTTAAGTTTATTCCTGAATATTTGTTTTTTATCTGTCATATTTTATTTTCACCACTATTTTGATAATTTTAGTTACTTTTATTGATATAATCTTCATTTATACACTCTCTTTTGGCCTCTCTCTCCTGTCTTTTATTTTCAGGCTGTAGCACATCCTTTAGTATTTTCTGCAATGCAGGTCTCTTGGTTATAACCTCTCTCAGTTTCTATTTATCTGTGAATATTCTAAACTCGCCCTCATTTTTGAAAGACAGTCTTGACATATAAAATTCTTGGCTGGAAGTTTTCTCTTTGTATCTTAAATAAATCATACCACCGTCTTCTTTACTCCCTGGTTTCTGATGTGAAATCAGCACTTAATCTTATTGGGTATCTCTTATACGTTATGCATTGCTTTTCTCTTGCTGCACTCAGTATTCTCTGTTTGTTTTTGGCATTTGACATTCTGATTAGTATATGTCTCAGAGTTGGTCTTTTTGGATTTTTTTGGATGGGAGTATGTCATGCTTCTTGGACCTGGATATCTATGTCCAATAGGGTTGGGAAGTTTTCTACCATTATTTCTTCAAATATTCTTTCTGCCCCTTTTCCCTCCTCTTCTCCTTCTGGGACACCCATGATGTGTATGTATGGAAGTCTCTTGCTGTCCTTTACTTCCCTGAGACCTTGTTTAAGTTTTTCCAATCTTTTCTTCATCTGTTCTTTCACTGTTCACTTTCAGAGGCTATTTCTTCAAGCTCACCAATCCTTTCTTCTGCCTCCTCAAATCTGCTACTATATGATTCCAGTGTATTTTTAATTTCATTTATTGCACCTTTCATTCCCATAAGATCTGCTATTTTTCTATTTTTCTATGTATGCTTTCAAATTCTTCTTTGTGCTCACCCAATGTCTTGTTAATATCCTTAATCTCTTTAACCATCTCATTGAATTTATTAAGGAGATTCATTTGAACATCTGTGATTAGTTGTCTCAACTCCTTTATGTCATCTGGAGGCTTATCTTGTTCCTTTAACTGGGCCATATCTTCATTTTTCTTGGTGTGGATTATAATTTTTTGTTGGTGTCTTGGCATCTGGCTTACTAGAGTATTTATTCTTGGTGTGGTTTTTCTCTTTAGTTTAGGGCTCCCTGCCCTTCTCCCTTGCTGGTTGTGTAGTAAGAGCCAAGCATGTAGTTGATGCTATAAGCTGTGGAGTCTCAAGCCACCCTCATTGCCCCAAGGAACAATGAAGCTTCTCCAAACTCTCTCCTTTGCCAGTGAAAGGGACAGAGCCACAGCTGTGTGGAATAATCTAATTCAGGAAGGCCTAGACTATAGTTGCCCAGAGAGACTGATGAATTTTCATGCCCCTTTCTCCCCTGCCTGGGGGAGGAATGGAGCTGCAGGTGTGGGCAGCAATCTATGCAGTGCAGGTCCAATATGACTCCAGTTGCCCTGGTAGACTTCTGATTATTCAGTCTGTGCCAACTAAATGAAACTGTAGTTACCTGGAGTGGCTAGTGTAGGGCCTGTCAGCTTCTTCCCTGCTAGAGGTGGGGCTAAATCCTAGGCCACAGCTGCAAGCCAATCTGGGTGAAAGACACCGGTCTCTAACATCACCATGATTTTCCATCAGCCTGGCTTCCCCTCATGCTGGGGGTGGAGTCTATATGGCAGCTACTGGCCTCCTTCTGACTTAGAAAGACTCAAACTTTAGCTGTTCTTAGGATTATATTTTAGCCAGCTGAATTTACTCATCAGTACCTGAAACTGGTGGCCAACTGTCTCTTCCTCCCCTGTTTTTGGGAATTAGAGCTTCTGATTCCTGCCACAGAATAGCTCCTGGGGTGGCTTGCACTGCCAAAGTAGGATGAGCACCGGCCTCCATGGTGTGGCCTGTAATTTCCCAGAGAGGCTGGCACAGCTCCCCCCCCATCTTCCTATCTGCCCGAGGAGGGCCTGGGGCTTTGACTAAAGCTGCAATCTGATCTAGATGGAAGAAAGCTGGTCCCTGCCAGATCTGTGATTGTCTGTCAGCCCTGCTTCCATTGTGTCAGGCGTGGAATTAACTGGCCTCTTTCTGAATTGGACAGGTTCAAACTTTAGCAGTTCTTAGGATTATATGAATTTACTAATCAGTAGATGAAATTGGTGCCCAACTGGCACTTTCTCCCCCATTTTGGGAAGAGGAGCTTTTAATTCCAGCCATAGAATAGCTCCCAGGCAGGTTGTGCCTCCCGTGGAGGATGGGCACCAGCCTCCCGGGCATGGAGTACTCTACTCACAAATCTTCTCTGCTGATGGGCAGTCTCCTCCTTCCATTCTTTCAAGGATGTAGCAGTATGCATTTCTGGTCTCCTGGAGCCCCCAAACAAGTTCTCTAGATAGCTCTGGATGATCACCAATTGTCCCAAAGCAGGAGCTGGCTTTTGAAGCTCTTTACTCTGCTATCATCTTGCTGGGTGTCTGGATAACTGATTTTTAACAGAACTCCCAAATCCACTTTACTGGGACAGAAGAGTCTCTTCAACAAATGTTGTTGGGAGAAATAGATTTCCATAACCAAGAGAATGAAAGAGGATTCCTAACTCACTCCCTATACAAGAATCAACTCAAAATGGAACAACATAATCAAAATGGAATAAACATAAGAGCCAGTACCATAACACTCGTATAAGGTAATATAGGAAAACATCTTCAAGATTCGCTGGTAGGAGGTGGGTTCTTAGAACTCACACACAAAGTATGAAGAACAAAAGAAAAAACAGATAAATGGGACCTTCTCAAAATTAAAGACTTTTGAACCTCAAAGGACTTTGTCAAGAGGGTGAAAAGGCAGGTTACTCAATGGGAGAAAGTATTTGGAAATCTCATATCCAACAAGGATTTAATACCCATGATATATAAAGAGATCCTATAACTCAACAATAAAAAGACTTAGAGTTAATAGCTAGAATATAGGTCACCAGAAGATAGAATGCAGATAGTTAATGCAAAGGCAAGATTTTATCTGGGTAGAATTGGTGAAAAGGGTTGTTTGTAAATGTTTGGAAATAGATAGAAATTTCAAACGCAGATTATTGTATTTGTAATTAGCAGTGCTAATATTTGGGTATGATAGTGGTTGAAAGAGGAAGACTAAGGTCTTATATATTGCTAGAAGGAAAGCTGAAAAATGAAATATGGTACTGTATAGCATAATAAACATTTGTATGGAAAACGAGTATGTTTAATGCATATATAAGAGCATTTCCTCTGAAACAGAACAAATATATGGAAATTTTACAAGATGTTAATAACAGGGTCATATTTGGGTAAAAATACAACCAAAGCAAACTAGGTAATGTAAGGTATGGCAATATATTAATATTCCTCCATCAATGGTATAAAGGAATTATTTTAAAAAAATGAAACAGAAAAGTACAAGTGCTGGAGAGGATGTGGAGAAATAGGAACATTCCTTCACTGGTCGTGGGAGTGAAAAATGGTGCAGCCTCCATGGAAGATGTTTTGGCAGTCACTAAGGAAAATAAATATAGAACTGCCATATGATCTGGCAATCCTGCTACTAGGAATATCCTCAGAAGATCTAAAAGCAAGGACACAAGTGGATATTTGCACACCAATATTCATAGTGGCATTAATCACAATTGCTAAAAAATGGATACAATTGCTAAGTATCCATCAACTGATGAATGGATAAACAAGATGTAGTATATACATACAGTAGAACACTATTTAATTGTAAGAAGAAATATTTTGGGGAAAAACAAGACAACATGGAGGAACCTTGAGGATATTATGTTGAGTGAAATAAGCCAAACACAAAAGGGGGAATATTGTATAGTCTCTTTGATATGAAATAATATAATGAATAGATTTATGGAGTTGGTCTATACAGTGTAGGTTGGTAGGAGACAGAATGTGGGTTGAGAAGGGGGAGATGATGCTAGATGCATGTAGAATGTTTAATAAGGTGAATTGTAAAAATGTGGCAATGGATGGACATGATGGTAACACATTACATGAGTGTAGCAAACACTATTGATTTATGAATGCAATTGTGGCTGAAAGGAGTAGTCTAAGGAGGTTTATGTTAGTTGGATGATAGCTGGAGGATGATATAGGGAATTGTATAACAGTGATTTTGGTGGTAGAGGAGGATTGTATTTAATAATATAAATCCAGGGATGTTCTTTTACTACAAGGTGTTAAGAATGTGGTGACACACGGGAAAAATATATCTAATGTAATTTACAGACTTATAATTAACAACAATATTGTAATATTTTTTTGCAGCAAAAGCAAAGGTACTATATTAATGCTAAAGCTCCAAAAAAGAATATCGGGTTTTATAGCATGAGATATGAATATAACTAAGCATTTTTTTCTCTTCTTTTTTTTTTCATTAATAAGGAGAACTTGACTATGTTATTTAACTAATCTGTGTTCATATGTGTATCTTTCTGAACACTGGAGGAACAATTGAGTTTGTTGTTGGAATTAGATGAGATAAAAGTGCCTGGACAGAATTATTAGGAGTCATGCCTTTATAGCTTGTTGAGCAGTCTTTTGTCTGTTATTTTACCTTTTTGAATTTGAAGTAAACTTTGAATAATTTAAAAGAAAACTGTTTTTAATCATTTTTAATGTTCAGGTGGATTGAATTTTCCAAAATTTTGTGAAAAATTGTTTCATTAAATTTATAATAAATATCATTCAGTAGTTTTTGTATTTCTTCTTGTTCTTTTATTAAAAATCAGAGTATAGTATTGGATTAATAAAATCATATAGAAACTATCATCCTGTTTTATTTCTGAAAGCTTTTTTTTGAAGAGTTGGCATTATTTCTTCCTTAAACCTTTGTTAGATTTCAGCAGTGAAGCCAACTAGACATAGAAGTTTTATTGTGGAGAGGGTTTGAAATGTGATTTTAGTTTCTTTGATAAATAGAAGACTATTCAGATTATCTATTGTTTTTTGAGTGAGCTGTTGTAGATTGTGTACTGTTACAAATTTTCATGATGTCTTAGTTGTCCAATAAAATTGCATAAAGCAATACTGGTGTCATGCCATGTGGGGATCTGTGGATTATCCAGACAATTTTCCACACTCATTTTTTTCAAATATTACTTTCTCCCTTCCCCAATTTTCCCAGGAATATAGTTACATATTTATTTGACTACTAGATTTTTTCCCTTGGATTACTGATGCGCTGTTGATTTTTCAGTCCTTTTATGCTATCTCTCTGTGCTTCACTTTGGAAAGTTTCTATTGCTGTAGTCAAGTTCAATGATCTTTTCTTCTCCAGTGTCTAATCTACTTTTAATCTCACCCAGGGTAATATCATTTTAGATATTTTATCATTGATTAGATTATATATTATTAATTATTTTTATGTATTGTATTTTAATATATAGATAATAACACTATATTATATTGTTCATTATATTGTAACTATGTTATTTGGGATCAATTTGTTTCCAGTCTTTGTAAGGGCGGGGCAGGAGCAGCCCATACTCTAATACTAATAGCCTATTATAACAGTCCTTCTGTGGATTGTAATTCCCCATTTATTATGTAATCTCTCAATTCTGGTTGGTGGGAATGCAAACAATTTCCATCAATGTGTGAATTCCAGGAATTTTTTGATGAACTGCTTGCTATTGGTTCTTTCTTTGAACTAGGAGTTTTATTCCATGCTTTCCCGTATCAGTATTCTGCCAAAAACTGAGTAAAGAGGATTCTGTACAATGTTTCAGATCTCTCTTTCTCTGCATCTCCCTTCTCCCAGTATTCTGTGATAAACATTGTAACAACTTCAGCCTTTCTAATCTCCAATATCTGTCTCCTCCTCTTGGTAAGACTGCTAGACCATTTGGTTTCACACAGCTTTTGAGGGAGCTTTGAAACTGACTCCAGCAGTAACCTATGGCAACTGTAGAGCTCTCCTCATTATTTTTCTTTGTCTTAGGCATCACAGTCCTGTACTGTCTTTTGCCTGATATCTGATTAGATCTTTTTCAAATATTTTATCCAGCTTTCCAGGTGTCTATTGTGATACTATATTCTTGAAGAAGTTAAGGTTTTCTGGGAGTTTTAAAAGTTTAAACTGTACAAACTGGAATATTTTCTGAGCTTTAAGACAAAATAACTGATTTCTCAATGTGATAGGTTGAATTATATTGCCCAACAAACACTTGTTCTTAATCTTAATCCACTTCCCTGTAGGTGTGAACCCATTAAAAACAGAACCACTTGAAAATGTTCTTTTTAGTTAAGGTGTGGCCAACTGAAGCAGGGTGGGACTTAATCTGGATTACCTTATAGGTAAGCCTTATAAAGAGCATCTGGAAGTCACAGAAGTGGGGAGTCAGTGGAGTCAGTGGAAACCCAGGAGAAAAAGGAGAGGCTTTCCTCATGTGATAAGAAACAGAGATACAAGCCATAGAACCCCAAAGATTTCTGGCAGCCAGCACCAGAACACTGCAGTCTTCAGGGAGAAAGCAATCCTTGCCAATATTTTGATTTTGTACTTCTTTTCATCTAAAAAGCACGAGTCATTAAATGCTTGAAGTTTAAGACAACCCATTGTGTGGTATTTGTGATAGCAGCTCTGGTAACCTAAGGCACTATATTACTGGATCTATATTTCATGAAAATAAATTTGGCTTTCTATGTTTTATTAAAACAGGATTTTTAATTGGTCTCTATACTATGAAATAAACCGTACAACTGGTATATAAAGTTTTTTCTCCCTTCAATCTTAGCTACTTCCTGCGATGAACACCCAACAACTTGCCCCATAACACACTCACACACAGAACACATACATCTACAATGCACATGAAAATAAATGACCTTTTCCTGGGGTCACCAATGCCATCTTGTTACTAAATTATCATCTCATTTGGAGTTATCAGGAACATTTGACACCCTTTTCTTCATTTGAACCATTTTCTTCTCTTTGCTTTCAGAACACTACTATGTCTTGTTTTTTCTTTTACAGGTTGCTTCTACTCAAGTTTCTTTGCATTTCCTCAAGCTGTTACTATTGGAGTACCTAGGGACTTAGTCTTGGTCCAATGATTTTTTATATCTGCCCTCATACCTTTGTTGATCTTATCCAATTTCATGTTTGTAAGTAACATTTATATTCCAACAATTGTAAAATTTCTATCTCCAGCCAGCTCTATTATCTGAACTGAAAATCCAAGTTTTGCTGATCATCTCTACATGAATCTCCAATATATATCTAAAATACAATCTCTGTGAAACTGAACTTTTCTGTTCTTTCCTCCAATACCATCTCCATCTGCTCAACTTTCTCAACTAATTTGACAGGGCCAGCATCCTTCCAGCTCCTCTACTCAGTAAATGTGTAGTTATCCTTCACTGCTCACATCTTTGATAGCTATTATTCAGTCTTTCAGGAATTAATCATGAGTGTCTTCAAAGTGCATACAGAATCCAACTACTTCTCTCTGCCTCTACTGCTAACACCAGATATTGCAATATCACCATTATTTGTCTACTGCAATACATTTTAATTAAATAAGCATACAAATAAATTATTCTAAGAATAGTAACAGTAGTAATATTTATCAAATATTTACTGTAAATCACATTCTATTGTAGAAAACTTCTATACATTTGGTGTTATTAATAGATTAGTAATTGTTTTATTGCAAGGCAAAAGAAAACTCTCAAATAAACTTCAGACCAAATTATGCTGAAAATATTCGGATATAGCTTATAGAACCAAAAAATAAGAAATATAGATTGGACACATGAAGGAATAAATGAG
>PVKH010013977.1:0-16656 GCA_004027955.1 Chaetophractus vellerosus
GTCGGTACGGCGTAGTCAAAATAATTTTAGATAGTTTTAAGTTCCTGTCAGCATGAAGAATGCTTTTTAAGGAGACTTGAAAATAAAGGTTTGCTGATTTATCAGAGAAGAAACAAAATACACTGAGAGAAAGTTGGTTCGTGTGGTCTCTATAGTTGAGGCAGCCTGATGTTGACAAAGTAATGGAGAGTTTTACTCCTGCCCTGGGGAGGAGAAAGCTCTCCAGAGGTCAGGCAGCCCATCCCCTTGCCTCTAAGAAGGAATGCATCTAAACTTGCCACAAAGAATCCCTCAGAAATAAATGAGTTTAAGTGTGCTCTACACAGATTTTTAAAATAGCGATACAATAGGAAATTTCTCAACCAAGAGAGAAGCGAGAGGAAAGATGGTTGTTAGAGCATAACAGGGTATGTATCAAGAAATGGTTTTGCCAGATATTTTCAGTTTTGTGCAATTAGAATTCACTGTAACTTTAAAACCATGAAAACAAAAACACCATTTTATACTAATTTTTTTTTCTGAAAAATGGCATGCCACACATTTACACATTCAGAAGCACACAGCTATTTAATTCTCCTTTGTAAGTATAGGATCTAAATACCAAACACTGTCAGGCAAAAATAATAATACAATTTTAGATTAGTGGCTTTTCAGATGAAGACAATTCCAAGTGTACTGGAGTCATTATGTGTTCACATGAATGTAGATTTTACATTGTTTTCCGTATGTTTTACATTTAGAATATCTGAAAAGAAATGAAGACAATGAAATTAAAAGTCACTATTACTTCTTAATGGTACATCTTCCGTGAGAACAGGAGTTTGGAAAAATCCTACTCAAGAGAAAATTAAAATTTCAGTTGAAGTTTTTATATTAGTCTAAGAAAGGATCTTTAATAGAATCTGTGGTATATTTTTTAATTGCACATTTTTTTAGTAACTCATAACTTTGATATACTAGAAATAACTGTTATTCAGGAAACCATATGAAAAATTCTTTCATGAGATGAATGAACCACTTGCAAAATAACTATGCTCTGTCATGTCCTTAGTTTGCTTAGGTATACTGACTTTTCAAACCATTTGGCTGACCACATATTCTTAGGAGCATGCTAGTTTAAAGTGTTGCCCTTTGTATCAAATTAAGGGGGCTAAAAAGAAACAGAGAAGGAAAAAAAAATAGGAGATGAAGAAGAAGGAAAAAACAAGGTTCTGGGTTTGATGTGGATTATGGACTTGAAAACCAGAGCTTTGGGTTTTGAAGCTGATTCTAAAATATAGGGAAGCCATCATTCCTTATTTTTCTCGTAGTAACAGACATGAGCCTAGTAAGCTGCTGACATTGTTTTTAATTACAAAGTTGGGGGAATCCTTTTTGTTCTTTTTGAAACAGAATAAATTGAGGAAATAATTTCACTAAATTGACATCAGGGAGGCAGACTTTCCTAGCTAACTGACAAAAAAGGGAGGCTGTTCTAATCATTCGGACTGCTGTAAAGGTACAGATTTGGAAGCCTGTGAATAATGAGGTCTTTGAGCTGTTTCACTTGAAGAAGAGAAGGGAGGAAGGGGGACTCTGGGGCAGGGCTCTGAATGGCATTTTAATAGGATAACAGGAAGCAGAGTTTGTGGCAGAGTGGCTACAGTGAGAACTCAGAAGACTATGGAAAAGCTCTAGCTAATTTCAGAACACACTGGCCTGGGTGAAAGAAGAAATCCAGAATTCAGAGACTGAGTTGTAGCAAAGTCATAAATAGGCTATATTGTGGGAGTGGTGTCTAGCAGATTTATAGAGAAAGCAGAAAGGGAAGCATTCAGTCAAGGTTACAAGCAATGGAGACAATTGGAAGATGGAAATGGAGCAGTGGTATGGGAAGATGCTCCATTTGAGGATAAGAAATGCTTTGGAGTCCAGGATCACATTTTGTGAAAGCAGAGAAAAGGGTATCTAAAACCGCCAATGGCTTTTCCTCTGATAGCTCTATCTTCTCTCTGAAACGCGGCCCAAAACAACACAGTCGGGATCAATGATTAACATAGTGCTCTAATACAGCGCTTGCACTCTCTAGGAGCTCAGTAGATCGTTATTCAGTGTAGCCAATTCATATTTGTGAAACTCTCACTGGATAGACAGCTCTTCATTGGGTGTTTTATTTAGATACTTCCTTATAGTCTAGTGACTAGCGGAATCTCTCTCTATATATATAGATGCACAAGTATTTTTTAGAAAGATTTTTTTTTTCGTTTCTTTTCTCCCCAATAAACTGCTAGTTTTGTATGATGGTTTTAAAAAAAAATTCTACAGAGTCAGTAGCTCAGGGATCAAGTCTCTGCTCTGCCACTTCTTAATTATGTGACCTGGGGCAAGTCAGCTAACCTCAGTTTCTTCCGTAAAAGGTGAATTATAGCATTTACTCTGCTTTACCTCTTGGAATTGTGAGAAGCAAGGGAGGTAATGGATATAATAGTATTTCAGAGATTACAAGCAACTACCCAAAGGTAAGACGGTATTATTATCATCTTTAATATATTTGTATACCCTACAGGTAATCAGTAAAAATATGCTGATCAAAGCGTGAACTACATACAAGAGAGCACAAACACACACAGCAACTACCATAGATGAATGCCTGGTACAACTAGATCAGGGGTTCTTAACCTATTTGGTTCCATGGACCCCTGTGCCAGTCAGGTGAAATGAATGCTACTGTAATTTATTTATTGCATACATTCATAAGTGAAGGAAATGCTAGATTTCAGTTAGAGGTCAGAGAAAATAAAGATAATAAGTTGATTTTTTTTTTCAGTTCAAGCTCACAGACCCCCTGAAATCTTTCCACAGACCCCTTGGGGGGGGCAGTCTGTGGACCCCTGATGAAGAACCCCTGAACTAGATACTATCAGGACAAGTCAGGAGCACTTGCCAATGATTCCCTGGAAACCAAAGTGCTGCAGATAAACTCACTCTGGGTATTAGAAGCTTTAGGTTACTGGGTTCCCAACAGACTCAGGAGTAGCATTTAGGGGCCCCCACAGATCTACGACACTGAGGAAGCGAAGGCAGTGAGACAAAGGAAACCTCCTTCATTGGTTCCTGTCAGTTTCCACTAGAATAGCTCATCACTGACCAACATTTGCCTGTCTTGATTATTATTACTAATGTCCCCAATTTTATTAAGATTTCCAATAATTCTAGCCAACACTGGTCTCCCTTTCTTTGGTGACTTCTTATGACACATTAATATGAGTGCCACGCAATTTGGAATTTGATAAGAGTTCAGCTCCTTCAGGTATAAGCATTATCTATTCAACAGGGGCATACAAATGTTAATTGTTGGTACTGAGTTAGCCAAACGTCGCACCCTTACCCAATCCCTGTGGTGTAACACTAGTGCTAGGAATACAGACAGTAGCATTTGCTAAAATTTCTAAAAACCAACCCTAAATATCTAAAATACCTAAATATTTAAAACTTCTAGAAACCAAAAGACACTCAGCCATGAAGATTTACCAAGAAAAATTTAATAAACCTTGTCAAAATGAAGCCTTCACATACCCATACTCAGTTATCACAAGTTTAATCAGCAGGGGCAGTTCTACCACGAAGCTTAATGAAGCTTAAGTTTCAAGGATCTTCACTCGCACTGGCCACTTCCAATATCTGTACCGAGCTTTGCCTTCCTAATTTTGTGCGATTGTTCTTAAAACAGGATCCCCAGGTTGTATAAGCTTCGGGTCTCACTAAACCTAGATATGACTCTGATAATCAATATACAAAGACCTACAGATCACACATCATTCTGTTCAGACACAGTCTGCAGTGTCCCCTTCAAATATAAAAGGACAAAGCCTGTTAAAGAACTAAATTTCCAAAGCACCAAATAACCATTATCAGGGTCACATTTCATACCACGACCATTTATAACATTGTGAATCTGTCAATTGCCTTCTAGTTCTAGCACCTTGCATGTGATGGTACCATTCCTGATATTTCCATTTCTCAATGAAGGTTTATGGCTGTAGCTCCAAACCAAAGGCTACTCTGAAAGAAAATAATATAGAAAGTAGAGGCCCCTATAATGTACTTGACAGGGGGAAAAAACACTTATTAACATCATATGATTAAAAAAGAAAAAAAGAGGTCATTTAAGTAATGACTCTAATTCAACTATGTAGCAATTCACTATTTAGCAATTTGCTATTTTTATTACATTTTAAATCAATCCATCTAACAGCAAAATTCTTTCAACCCCGTATAGTACTATTTCATTGGTGTAAACCTATATTTCATGGCAGGACAATATCTTTCTATAATAAAATGGTAATAAAAAGAGTACCAATTATCCTAGTATTTTCTCAAAATAGGTAGACTTTCTTTCATGCCTTAATTTTATGTTTTCCTTTGCCCCACACTAAAAGCTCGGCATAATTATCCCTGAACAGGTTGAGCAAGGTCTCTGCAAAATCTGCTCAGGGTGATTATTTAGCCTTTTTTTTTTTTTTTTTTTTTTTTTTTTTTTTTTTTTTTTTTTTTTGTATTTGCAGAGTTTAGCTGAGACTGTTACAAGCGGTTTATCAAAATAAATGCTTGATTGGCTTTAGCAGTTTTTCGTAATTGAAAAAATAAAGAAGAAAGAGTTTTCTAATAAATGGAGGGAGAGAGAGGTTAAATACTTTAATTACTAACTTGCAAAAAGATTTCCATTTGAATATGGAAACAATGTAAAGGGGTCCCTAATTTTTATGGGACTGAATCACTCCAGAGGATTTAATGGTACTGCTGGGCAACTGAAATTGTGCAACTGAATAATGTGATTTCTAAGCATAGCATACTTCCTTAAAATTTTATAGTGCTAGAGAATATTTAAAATGGGTTGTTCTAAAAAGAAAGTTGAACACAGAAATTTGTATGGGTGGAAAAATGAATAAAACAGTGATTTTAATATATGTTTTACATTTTTATCTTAAACTGCAAACCGGTTACCTTTGAATCAACAGCCATGTGAAAGAAAGAATTATCAAGGGATTTTCTCAACAAGGCTTGGTAGATATTAACTGAAGTGCTCAGGTAAATATGTTTTCCCCTTTTAAAGCATACTTGACATTTCTGATCTTTGAACTCTGATTTTTACTATCTATAAGGCTCCTTAGTAAGGCCTTAAGAGGGTAAGGTCTTCTTGAGACCATATGACTCTCGATTGCTTCCTGACCATAGTCATATTTGGGTACTGTATTGTGGAAAAAACATATTAACTCTATTTCAAGGATTCAACCACTTCAGCCCTACATTGTTCCCCCACAATGAAGATTTCATAAATAAAGGAATCTCCATCCTTCTAAATATCAGTTAATTCCACCTAATCAGATCTATTATCAGCACTAATCCTAACACATAGATTACCAGCATTACAAAGCAGCCATTACTAATTATCCCTTCTTCCAAATACCGCTAGCCTAGGAAAGCCTACCACATTACTATATTAAAAGAGTCTATTCTGAATTGCTGTTTTGTTTGGAAAGGAAGGGGGGAAAAAATCTGTGTTCCTTTCCAGCTGGCAGAGTTTTCCTAAATTAGATTAACTTTTAATTTAAATTAAAATTTTTAAAAGCTTAGCACAAAGAGACAGTAATTGCCCATTTGAAACATCCAAAAAAGGTGATTGAAGGGTACAGTAATATGCTTACATGAATAATAAATAATACTTAGCATTTAGATAGAGCTTTCCCCTCATCAAATCACTTCTTTATAAGCATTAACTAATTCACACATTATCCCAGCAAGAAAAGTAAAATTAAATGATAAAATGCTTCTGTAATTTAAAGTTGGGTAAACTGAGGCACAAAGAGGCAATTCTGTAGTGATAATCTGTCGGTTTCAGAACATGGTCTGACTCATTAGACAATTCCTTATGGGACCTGCGTGTGCTATTAAACTACATCTGAAATTAATTTGTTACAGGCACTGCATAGGCTTTAATAGCCATAGGCTAATTTTAAAACCATCTCTGCCCATGGCTATGAGGAATTGGACAAGATACCTGAATCTTTCTGCTTTAATTTCTTAATCTATAAAAGGGGAATAATTATCCACAGACTACACGTGTGCACACATGCATGCACACACACATTCCTTGTAAATACTCAAAAATGGCAGTAACGGTGCATCATTAGAAGGAGTTCATGAGAAAAGTACTAACAGTAAACTAATGAAATATTTAAGTACTGTGACAGGAAATTAAGTCATAACCCCAACTAGGTGTTTCAAATGGAATAAAATATTCGAAGGCTTCAGATAAAAATATTAATGGTGCAACTTCTAAGGCAATTAATGTACTTCCAGTGAGTATATATTCATCTCAAATTACCAACTTCCACCCTTTTTAACATAAAAACATACCGTAGACTCAAGATATTGATTTTACTTTTAGCATCCATAGATGGAGAAATAATGGCTAAGAAAACCTGTGTATTCTCTGGCATATTTGTGACACTTTTCTAAAAACGGATTTTTAAAAAATTCTAATCACAAGAGACATCACATATATCAAAAACCTGCAGCGTGTATATGTGGCACACACGTTTGGGGCACATGTGAATTTGGGAAACCTTTGCGATAAGGCCAAGATTCCTCTGAGATCTGCAGCCAGAGTGTGGGAACTACCCTTCTAGAGACTAAGAAATAGCATGTTGTTTAACCTTCTGGTGCACAGTTGTTAGCAACTAGAATAAAATGAATGACACAATCAGTTTCCACGTTCTTAAAATTTTTCAAATGGATCTTTGGAGAGTGAAACCTGGTTTCTCATAGTGTTTTAGAGTTGGAACAGAATTTAGAAATCTTTGATATGTCATCCATTTTAAGATGAAAAATCTGAGACCCAGAGAGGGTATTTTTAACCTCCTTAACTCTCAAATAATGGTAGCGCTCAATTCTTATAATAATCTCAGTTATATTCCACTCTACATAAAAATATATAAGCTTCAACATGGGGCATATCTAAGAAGGCATCTAAGGAAACAAGTGCTATATAAACTCTTTCGGTATTTTGTTGTTTGGGGCTATCCTAACAGAGGTGAAGCAAGATTGCTCCCACAACTCTCAAGCCTCACTCACGTCTTCTATTAAAATGGCTTTCTTTTTCTCTCCTTTATCTCTTCAACCTTTTTTCCATTAACCGAGTGAGTTGATAGGGGTACTATGGACATGTTTGGTTTTAACGCAACTGGTTTAACATAAACACGAGTTAAGATATGCCAACCACAACAGAGAAACTAAAATCTAAAAATCTATTTTAATCACACTTAAAAATGTGTGCATTTAAGCTGCTGGAATTTTAAATATATTTCCATTTCTCTTCAGCTAGAGAATTTACGTGGTTGCAAGAAAACCTTGTTGAAACCTTATTTTGGTCTTCATGGAACATAATCTCAACATCTCACGCAGCCTGTAGCATCCTGAATTACATTTTCAGCTTCTCTCTGGGCTCTGTGAAGCTCTATTAGTATTGCCTATTACATATAAGTTATTTTTAATGTTCTTCTAAGGCTTGTTAAATGCTACACAAAGTTTACACTTCATGGCTCTAAAGTTTAACATATCTACCAGTAAATCTGAATCCACAATTCATCTAGTTTTCTTGTTGGTAATATCCCCCCATTATTATTTCTAAATGGATTATGTTTTAAAGAATTAGATTTTGATTAATAATAGTTACTGATTATGGTCATGAAAAGAAATGCCTTGAACTTTTGTCCCAGACATTCAATAAAGTCAAACTAAAGATTTAAAGTTGGTGGCTTAAAGGTTTTGTTTAAACTGTGAAACAATCAATAGGTACAAATAATCCATTTTAATATTAAATGTGATTGTTCTACTTATTGGGAAATTTAAGTAACATATAATAAAACAAACCTAAACATGATGATTCAAGCAGTTGCCTGAATATTATTTTATTAATTTCAGGTTCAGACTTTGCTAATTTTCCTTTTGGTAGGGTAAACAGAGAGTATACTCTTTAAAATACAAAATTCATTATACTAACCTCGGCACATCACTCCTCCAAATTGCATTTGGACTGCATATGACTTCTGATTTGATAGAATTCTGTGCTGAGCCACATGCAACCTAAAAATGACGGCTTTGAGGAAGAGCAACCTTGAAACATCAGTTATTGTACATCACCGAGGAAATCTCTGTTGGCTGAAACTCTGACAAAATTTTATTTTCAAACATGTTTTTTATTAAGTTTTTTTTCCCCTAGAACAACAATCTCATTTAAAACAAACAAGAATTATAGCGAATATGCCCAAAGGTATAAACATACTGATGAAAACCTTCATATTCCGGAAAATTTCAGCAACAGCAGGATCAGTTGTATTTGGAAGGAGAAATGTGAATGTTTCTCTCCTGCTTTTATTGTCTAACATCAATGAAACTGTACAAATGTACAATTATTCTTAGCTGCTGTTTAGGAATAAAACTTCAATCATTTTTGTTTCAGCACATTCAGAATTCTATGGAAAGAAAAAACAGGCTCATCATGTTTATCTGTCTGAAGTATTCTCTTCAACAATTCAAGCCTCATTTTATTTTATGGAAGGCAAACTTTGTCTGATATCAGGTTATTTCAGAGAATATATAGACAAAATAAAAACAAAGAAAAATAAAAACCCAGAAAAGATGAAATTTGGAACTTAAGAGTTTTTGTAGATTAAAATAATCTTTGGAATTATTTAATTATTAATTTAAAACTAAGCACATGTCAAACAATAAGTAGGAAATAGCAGTGATATTGTCATCATTGAAAATTTCATAAAAATGAGATTTCCGAGTATACTGGCCTTTTGCTCTACCTTAATTTTCAGGCAACTTAACAGTGATCTATTTACGGTTAACTCCTGTTAAGGAGTTAACAGAGCTAATCTGTTCATAAAAAGAGGTGACTGGTAGATTTTTTTCTTTTTTCTTTTAAATGTTATGGTGAAGAAAAGTATACATTTATAGTTAAGAAAATTATATATTTTCCAGAGATAAGAGTCTTTTTATAACCACAAACTTCTAAATATCCCCAAACACACTGTTTTAGTCATTTGTTTAAAAGAATAATTTATAGTTAGGATTCTTCTAATAATTATTTTGAGAAAAGCCACATTTTAATATTGAATCCTATTTGTGAGTATATTAAATAGTGCAAATTTCTGACCATTTACAAAAAGCATTCTCCAAAGAGATGATTTGGTCATTGGGAATTCTCTCAAAGAATATGAATATGATGTCATCAGAATAAATGAACCTTGACCACTTCATACAATGCTTTTTGAGAGAATAGTTCAAAAACTAGATGGAGGGGAAACACTAAAGAAAATATACTTTGCAAATATACATCTGCATACTATCTGGTCTTCAAGCTTCTTCCTACCAATAAGAATGATGCCTGTGATAGCTCACCCTAACCAGCGACTTAATTAATTGGTATTTAATGGTAATTAAGACCATTCCAATTAAGTTTTAATTTTAAAAAATTAAGACAAACTCAATCATTCAATAAAGTGTTGTAGTCGTTTGGTGTCTTTCTAGGTGCAGAATATAGCAATTTACTATTGACAAGCACTAACGGAGGAGGTCATTTCACAAGTATAGTGCGGACAAAGGTGAATCGGGCAACTGATGAAATCTGTGGCCAAGGCGAAATAGCAATCTCTGAGCCAAATGGTAATAAAGTTACTGAAATGAAGCAATGTAGTTTCCAAACTGAACTGTCATAAAGGAGGATATAGGCTTCAAACGGGCATGTCCATAGTAATTAAAATATTATTTCTCTTTTTTAAAAAGTTCCAAATGGTTTTAATAACCATTGATTTTTTATTCAAACAGTTAAAAGCGAGGTTAGGAGGATGATCCTGAGCAGACTGGGGGTAAAGTGTGGGTAGTGCAGAGCTTTGGAGGAAGGTAGGGGACAATCTGTAAGGGCAGGAAAAGAAAAAGGAAGTAGACATATTAACACACTGCTACTATGAAGTCTTCCACAAAGTACTATGTTACTCCAAGGTAAAGGGACTCAGAAGCTATATAAGATGTGAATGCTTAAAAAGACTCTTGCTCACAAGGACACAGAAAGTTTCTGTGTGGCAAGACAGCAGAAGTGATTGTTTAAAAGAATATTTAAACAAATATTCTTCCTGAATATTCTATGTTACTCTCTACATAAGACCTCCCAGTTGATTCTCTAGTTGAAATAGAGGTTTTAGTCAAATACCTGGCTAATTTACTCAGGAAGAGAGTGACTGATGTTGCTAGGTCCCAGAATAAATAAAGTTTAAAGAAAAATGCATGTTTTATGTGCGCCTACCTTTTCCCCACTGAGAGAGAATGAGATCACTGCTCACAAGAGCAAAACCTGTTACAGTTACTACTAGTATTATTTTTACTATTCTGCTGTTGAAAATAAAGCAGATCATATAATTTTTTTTTGGTTTGGATGATTTCCAAGAAATATTATGGAATCACAGACCTTACCATAAGAAATGATCAAGGGATCAACAGAACCATTGTCCTACCTTACCATAAATAAGAATCAGAAGGCTACATAGTAGTGGAAAACATGTTTGAGTAAAAGGACTGTGAATGTGGTCACAGTTATACATATGCCAGAGGGTAAGTCTTCATACAATCTGAAGATCACACCAAGGTTTCAGATAGCTTCCCCATGAAGCCAAGTTTCCATTCATACCATTGTAACCTGGCCCTTGGCAAACATAGAGAAGGAAACATCATCTTGCAGTAAGTGTGCTGTGTAGCCTAAACCCCAAAAATCCAGCAACTCCTCAATCAACCAAGGCACTTATCTTTGCCATTGAAAACTTTCTAAAAGGCAGTATTTAGCCATAAAACAGTCTCCACACTAAGTTTTTACGTAATCCACTTTAATACAAGCTAATTACATGCGATCATCTTTCACTTAATTGAATCTATGCTCACATTATTCAATAATTACATGATTTTTCGAGGCTGAAATATAAAGTACAAAAAATTCATTTGGAAAAGACACAAACAAATCACCAGAGACCAAAGCCCAGGTCAGAGAATCAAAGGGACCTGAGTTATGTTGGAGGAAGGCCACAAGTTTGGAAATTTATACAATTTTGTTTATCCCCTTCTAATCATGATCCCACCTTACAAACCACAGCATTCCCAGCCCAGCTGTTAGAAGCTTAAGAAGCTATTTGCTGTGTACTCAAGGATCTAGCTGCACAGGACTTTGTATAACTCAGATTCACTTACTTGAGAGGCCCCCTCTTGCCAGTATCTGCCCAGCCTCTATAAAGCAAAATAAACATGGAGCACATACTTCAGAATGAAAGTTGGCTTTTCTTTTCATATCTATGAGCAAAAAATAGAATGATGTTTTAAAATGGGCAGTTCAATCAATTTTTTTCTCTGACTCTAGGAAGCTCCAGGAAAAAAGAAATATACTAACCAGATATAAACTCTTACTTGTATTTATTTTCTCATTGCTTTACAAATGTTAACAAATGCTGTCATATGTCAGCCAATAAGGAAAAGAGCAATATAAATATTAACTTAAGAAAAATCATGAATTAAAACCAATAAGAATCTGACCTAGACTGCTTCTATACTATGAAGTACAAGTATTTGTAAAATCTCCCTTGATGTTCCATGCCTTCTACACAAATTTTTAAAATTCTACACCAAATAGTGATATAATTATTAGTGTCTCAGCAACTAAATACCCTTCTGATGCAGAAAGTCATTGTGTCAATGAGCAAGCTCCCTTTATAGGGCTAAGGCTAGTCATCCATAAAACTGTCCAAAACGGTGAAATTTCAGCCTAGAAGTCTATGATCCTTAAAAAGAAATACAATGTAAGATTTAGCAAGGATACAAGCTACCCATAGTGAAAATTATGAAGATTAAGCAACCTTTGGTCTGTCCTTGGTTTATTTTGCTCTTTATTTTGGTAAGACTAAATGACCTTCCTCAAAGGAAATAAATCTGTAAGGACCTGCAAATCATGGGCAATTAATGCACTGACCAACACAACAAGAGAATCCTCTCAAATTATGGTTCTGGATGTATCAAATGCAGGTGGAAATGCGTGTGCAGAAAGCAAGGTACATCAAAGCGCAGGTAGACTTGCACTGCTGGAAAACAAGGCTGAGTTTAGTTCAGTATAAGATTTCATGTGGCCTGTCTGTGACATAATAGTGTCAGCTAAATGAAAGGTTTTATTGAGTGCCAATTTTAACAAAACCCAATGTTTAACTTATGACACAATAGGGATTTTGAGGTCTTTCTCATCACCGAAAAAGGAGGTAAACCAGAATCTAGCATGAGATGGAGATGCTATTTCATCTTGTACAGTCCCCACCCTCACCTCAGGTAATAACTTATTTATTGGTAAAATAAAGACCTTAAGCATTAACTAAAAAGACACAATTACAAGATTACACAGAGTCCGTGCTTACCTGTACACAATGGCTTGTCTGACTACAAAGAACCATCCGTTTCAAATCTTTTCAGTTCATACAAACTCTTTATTGCTTCCCTAATAAAATCTACACACTCACACATGCATACACACACACACAGACACAGACACACAGCACACACAAGTGCTTTCATTTTTAACCACAGAGCTGCAATAAAATCAAATCTTCTTTTTACACCAAAAGCATCGCCTGGATTAGAAGACGCGTGCCATTTCTCAAGGCAAGTCCAGTTACCATAACAAATGTACATTTTACCAGCCTTGGAATTCTAATTGTGTTTAACACAGTTTCATGTTGCATCAAAGTACAAAATCAATACCATTTGTCCAGCATACAGGAAAAATGGAATCTATAAATGGCTCTTATTGAGTAATTAAACACCTATTATTGTCATGAGTAGTGAAACAATGAATATGATAAGATAAATTTTTGCAAGAAAATACTGCAGTGATTAATACCTCCCTACGTATTAAATAAAAATGACTGCCTTTTGTGCAGTACTGCTGGCAGAAGAACGGGGACGCGAGAAGTAGTTGCCAGTGCCACAATAACAGGCTAACCTTGAACTGAACTCCTTTCCTCAAGAAATTAAATGCTGTAGCAGGACTTTAAATCCCCCCACTTAGAGCTCATTTGTGTGCCGCGTAACCTGCAGTTCCTGAAGAGAACTCATTATCTTCAAAAGGAGAATCCCTTTATAATTTCTTTATGAAAGTGTATATTGTTTCTACAAAAAAAAAAAAAGTATTTCAATGTCCAAAAAGGATAAGAATATTAACAGTGTAAGCAAGGCAAAGAGACTTGTACCAATCAGATACCATTTCTACTTCCAGGAATTCAAATGCAGAATGCAATCTATTATGGAAAATTGAACATTAGATTGAGAGTGAGGTTAGAGAAAATGCATATTTACAAAAACATATTAATCTGTTAGACTGATGCTAATACTCCTGAGTCCTTATAATTCTGGGTCTCTGTCTCTCTTTCTCTCCTTCTCTGGCATAAGCATGAATCCCCTCATTCCACAGCTCCCACCCCCCGTACACACACACACACACAGACACACACACACACTCCCCACCTACCATCACCACATGGCTCCTTCATTGCATTGCCTTTTTTTTTTTAACTTAAGAATGATGCACCAGGAACAACTACAAAGTACAAGAGATGAATCTATAGATGTGACACTTGTAAAGGGTAACCCTATTTCACAAGTGAGATGGGACAAAAAAGAAAGAAAAAAGGCCACTGAAGCAATAACTGCTCACTGAATTACCATTAAATTGTAAGATTTACAATCTAACGTACAGTAAGTGCATATCTAATGGAGTTTGTCCTCTAAAAGAATATAAAGTGAATCTTTGCAGCATAAGATGTGTGTAGGTGATGTATGTTTCTTCTAATCTATTTTTTAATTAAAAACGAGAAAGTTCAAAATGCGAAAAAGGACACATTGATGCAATAACAGCAAAATCCCGAGGCAAACTTAGAGGCTTACCTAATTTTAAGTGCACTTTGTATTAACTACTCTCATTTTTTATCAAACCGAATTCATTCTCCAAATACAAAATGTAAGACAGATAGTCAAATTAGTATAGAAAAATGAGAAGTCATGCTATCCTTCACACACATCATTAATATTAAAACTTTTTTCAAACTGTTTTTTAAATAGAATAATGCTGAGACCAAAGGCTGGGTTATAAATTGGCAGGTTTTTTTGTTTTTGTTTTTTTGTTTTTTGTTTTTTAGCTGAAGGCAAAAATAAGACAGAATTTATTAGTAGTGTCATGTCACTTAATTGAAGCAAATAGGCAAATAAATTCTTATGTTTACAATATAGAGAGAATATGTAATCAAATATCAATAATATTATGACTATGTACATTTTTATTAACATAAGCATCCCCCAGAAAGGAATGAGCTATTTGGAGCAAAATTACTTAAAATACTCTAATGCTTTAACTCCCATTAAAAACAAATTCTAATAATCATTCTCTGTGCTGCTTTTGAAAGGAAACCCTCTTGAAATAAAGTTCATTACCACTTGATGACAAACACCTAATAAAACTTATCTCAAAGATTTTTGCACATGCATATTATTCTAGCAAAAACTTCTTGGAAGAGAAAAAATGGATACAAGGTAGTTGAAATAATATCATTAGAAGATATATTTATTTTGTTAATATAAATAGATGTCTTGTTTAAGTAGTATTACAGAAGTCACTGTCCTCAAATTAAGTAAAATGTAAAACTATTATGCCAATTTTGCAAACCATTGCTTTGCTCTTCTCACCTCTCCCCTACATGATCTGAATTTTATTTTAAAGGATTAACAAGTAACACATATGATCAGCAATGATATTCTTGTTCTTTTAAACCTTCGTGAATCAAGTTCACTAAAGGTGAAGTAGTGGAATTATCAGTACAAGTGGCTATGTCATCAGAGCCTTCAGAAAGGTTCTGTGTAGAAAAGCCTAAATAAATAGGAGCATAAAGGATTTTATATATGAGCTATATCCACACAAATCTCTCTCTTTTTCACACACACATTCATACACACATACACACACAATGCCTGCCTCTGGTTATTAAAAATATAAAATAGATGCACTGCTGTATGTAAATAAAAAGGCATTTATAATCCCACCTCACATTAATTTTAACTTCAATTAGAGTTTAAAGGATCTACCATTCTCTCCCCATCCTTGCCAAGACATTTGAAAGATTATCCTAAAAATCAGTTGGTCCCTCTCTCTGGTATAGTGAGCCGGAGAATTTCCAGCATCAGACTAGTGGACCACCTGATACTTTTTCAGCAGGGTGATAAAATTAAAGGATGGCTTTGATTTGCTTGACGGAATACTTCCCTTACTTAATTGTTTAAAGTGTACGGCATTAACACAAAGAGGAGGGAAATAAGAAAATTAAGAAGGTGACTATAGAGCCTGAGCTAATTGCAAGATGATTAGATTGTGCCATGCAAGAGCTCTCCCTCTGTTACATACCATCACAAGCTCTGGTCTTTTCCACCCTGCTGCTGCAGCAAACAAGCTGATTTGCTAACAAAGTGGTCAGCTCGGGCACTTGCACAGCAGCTCACCGGGTCCACAGACGGCTGCTCTCCATGCAGAGAATCTCAAGCTCCATTTTCCAATCTGATTACACGGCTCCTTGTTCCAGCAGTCTTAAACCTTCATGGCAGTTTACCAACATTTTCATCACTTTTTCTTTTACAAAGCAAAAGAACTGATAAGCTCTCAGGTACCCACGATTTCATAGTCAATGGCTGGCCAGAAGCCAGCATTCCCTCACCACGCAACTGTTTCGGGCCACACTGCATAAAGCAGAAAGGATTTACCAGACAGCACAGAACTATTAGAATGTTGCCGTGTGTACAAGTAAGCAGCATGTTTCTGTCCTTGCAGATGTTCACTATTGTGTCTAGTCACAGCAAGGAAGTACAGAGACCTAATAAGTATCCTCCTCACCCCACCTCACAAAATAATAATAATAATAATGCAAAGCAAACCAATGAGCACATGCCCATGAATGCACTATTATCCTAACTAAAGTGCTTGGAAACTCTGATAAATATAAAACACTAATAACTTTTGTTTAAGTCCTGGTCTGATTATGTAAGCTGATCACCTCAATTACAATAAAAATGATTGCAGTGACTTTCCATTAAAATCTAATTTTTTTTTTTTTACTGACAACACAAAATAATTGATTAGCATCTTAAAACTTTGGCAGTTCTCTAAAAGTAAAAAAAAAAAAAAAAAAGCAAACCAAAAGATCCAAAAGTGAGGCACAAAATTCATCATCTAAAGCAACTTTATGAGAATTAATCTCACTCCCTTTAATTCCCTGAAATCGCATCACGCAGTCAGCAGGAGTTTCAACATAATACATTCACATTCCAAAGTTTAACATAATGGCTGCTATAGCATTTCAAATCAAACACCTCTGGTGTAGACTTTCTCCTAAGTAATTTTTTTAAAAATTCATTTTAACCTACAGCTCAAAGGCCTAAACTGTACTGAAATGGGACTAAAAAGTGAATTTTACAGTGAGATAATGCAAATGTGTACTCACTGTATGTTTTGTTCAACTAAAAAACAACAAACAAAAAATGTAACAGAGT
>PVKH010013978.1:0-16664 GCA_004027955.1 Chaetophractus vellerosus
TCTCTCCTTGCTGTTGGTTAGGTACCCACCCACAGCTTTCCTGGCTGTGAGCCAATGTGCCGGCCCAATCACACGCCCTTGCTCCCCTCGCCCCCTGAGCTAGTTATGTGCAGGCCCCCACACCTGATTGCCCCACAGTTCCCTTCCCCTCGAGCACCTGCTGGGCACTGGTCTGCAGGCAGATCACCTCCCCAGCTTTCCTCTCACTTGGTCCCATCTGAGCACTGGCTTGCCTGCCTTATGGCCCATAGCTTCCCTCTCCCCTGAGCCTACTGGGTTCTCCCCTCCAGCGGTACTTTCCAATAGCCCCCATGGTCCCAAGGCTCCCCGTATGCCAGGCAGCCTCTCCTATCTTCCTGCAATTTCTGAAGGAGGAATGCAGCCTGCTGTTCCCTACTCTGCCATCATGAATCCTGCAGTTCTTCATTTGACTTCCCATAATAGAGAACCATGAAATACTGGTAATGTTAAATATGTTTTGTTTTATTTTTACTGTAGTGATAATTATTATATCTTAAAACCTTTTCTTAAACAGAATAGGTCCTCATCCAGCACCTGTTGCATATTGTTCCCTTCCCTACTATATAAATAGATTTCCATTTTTGCTTTTTGTAGATAGGGGATGTAAATATTAAGCATTATTCTAAGGTTTATCCTGTAAATTACCTCGTTATAGTATAACACTGCATAAGCAGATCCAAAATTTTACATAGTACAATTTTAAATTTACTTCACTCTGCTAAATTTCTAGAATTATCTTTAATATGTTTTCAGAAATAGAACAAAGCATTTTATCTATTGAGTTTTGGGCAGATGGGTATGACAAATTTTGTAAAATCACAGAACAAGTCAGTAACAATCTGCTGTATTTTCAATCTGTTTTCACTGAATTGATTCACAATTTCAAAAAGTTAAAAGTTAAACATTTTTGTAGTTAAGCCTATAATTGAAGTTGCTATATTATTCTGCTTTTAATTTTTCAAATAAAAATAGAAATCACTTTATTCTAATTATATATCTTATCATATATCTAATTATATATCATTAATATGTAATAAATGATATATAATAAATATTCTACTTCTGAAATTTAGTTGGTGAATAATTGCAGCCATTCCTGTGTCCCCTGTGGAGGAATAATAAATCAATATATTGGAGTTATTTAAAACACCAAGAATCTGTTGAAATACTGCCTCCTAGGTAAAATATCCAAAATCCATAATCAAAATTCTCCTCTTTTCTGTTAGCACAAAACTGGGTTTTCAAACTTGTTTTTAGGCCCTCCATGAAATTGCATCATTAATCATAAAGTTTATCAGATCTATTTTAGCTGTGTTCATCTCAATATCAGCCACCACACACACACACACACACACATGCACACACACACAAACACACACACTTATGACTGCAAGACAGGAGAGAAAAACTTGAGCATGTAAAACTAATACAACAAGCAAAATTCCTATTATTAAATCATGTCCCTTAAATGAAAATATCTGAGAGCTGTCTTTCAAAGATTTCCCTTAAAGCATGAAATTGTTATAGGGCATCCTAATTTAGCCAGTCCACAAAGCTATCTGTGATGGCAGAAAAGGGTTCTTTCTTGAAATGGATGCATCGTTCTTCTTCTCCCAGTAGCTATTCAACGCCCTTTGTCTATTTATATTCATTATTGCCACTGTAGGAACAGTGCGGTTTTTCATTACTTCATTGGCATGGGATGCACTGATTCAGTTTTGCTGTCAGTCTGACCTCTTTCCTTCCCTCCTCTACTTTCACTTACTGAAAATCTACAAATAGAAGAAACAACATCCATAGTATAATACAATACAAAATAAATAGCACATTGCAAATTAAATTGTCATGTTTAGCTTGAATTTAAGAGAACTGTATGCAATGTACAAAGAACACAAGAGAGCTTATGAAAAAGCATTTTTTTGGTGATTTTTTGTACTTATAATTTAAAAAAATATGCTAAATGTTATTATCAATCTTCTGATTTTTACTATATTATTATTATTGATGAATTTTATCATTTCTAAGATAATCAAAGGAATGAGAAGTAAAATAATTGACATAATAACTTCACAGCTTTATTGTGAAATATGTGCAGCTATTTACTATGAATTCTTTAATTTACTTTTATCTTAAATCTTAATTTTCTATTGTCTGGTATATTTTGATTTTAATAGTTTCTCATACACATATTGCTTTATCTATATTCTATACTAGTATGGAAATTTTAAGGATTCTTATTTTCTTAAATTTTACTCTGCATAATAATATCAATATAGTATAATGCATTATTTATTATGATATGTTATAACTAGGAAAAGAATTCTTGGAAAGTATATATCCTATGCTTTCCTTCCTTCAATAATCATGGATAGAAGGAAGTGATATTGAATTTTAAAGCAGTTTAACAAAAGTAATTGGATCTCACACAACAGAAAATCACTTTAAAATATACATTTTGCCAGCTCAGAGAATTCAGTCTCTTATCACTATCGAATTCGTATGTATTTTTTCTCTTGCTAAATGGATAAGAAAACCTCCATTGTATCCAAATGCCTTAAGTATGGTTTAATGCTTTTCTCTCTTTCTTTCACCCCCAAAGAATATTACTTACAAAAAACCTATAAAAAATAAAATGACGACTCTTGACTCTCTTATTCCTGGGAGCTATAGAATATTAAAAAATCCTTCGCTATATGCAGTTTAAAGAGAAGTCTAGAAAACCTCTTCTGGTCAGTGGAGGGGAGAGAGAAATGGTACTAAGAGGTCTGAAGCCTCTAAAATAAATGCCTCTGCCACTAGAAAAGTCTGTCTTGTGCTGAAAATATTTTAAAGCCTCTCTGGCCCTTTCCCTCCCTGCAGGCATCATTATTGTACCTAATACCCTTAGTGCAGGAATTCTCTGAAGATGCATGGGACATCTTTGGCTTATCAAAAGTGGACTTGGTTTTATAAAGTTCCACAGAGACTGCTCAGATACTTTTCGGATAGTATTGGCAATCACCATAATGCTGTTTTTATGAGCATTTTGTGTTTCATAGAAACTCCTAACAGAATATACTTCAAGAATGCCTCCCAACACACATCAAAAGATTTAGCTATGGTATACTGACATCACCTAACATGCAGGGGAATTGAGGCAGGCAAAGTTTGTGTCTTGACCAAATATGTGGCATGTTCACTGGCGCTATCATCATGGTTTGCAGGAGTGGTTTAGCGGGGTTCTTGAGGGACTCCATACAGGTCATGATGACTTTGTTATCCCTGGAAAAAATCTTGCCCTGTACACTTGTCTTGCAGTATAGCTTCAAATCCAGAAGAGTCGTGGAGGCTGAGTAAGATAACAAAGAGGAAGCATTAATACAATTGTATAATATGTAAACCAACGTGTGAGCCCAACACTAACCATAAATTTTATAGCATTCTGATTGAAAAACTATGAATTTTATATAACATATGCCAGATAGTGTTTTAAAATTTCAAACAATGGTAGAAAATTTAAAGACACTTTGGAATCTGCCTTGAGCAAAACATCACGAAATCTAATTTTCTGGGCTAAACTCTTGCATGCTGCCATAGGTTCCAACTCGATTTAACAATAGATGCTATACATTAGAGCTGTTTATTTCCTCTAGTTCCTTTAAAGGCACTGAGCTTTTTCTCATGTAAAATGCATTCATAGAAGAACTTTGTTATGAATCTGACTCCACATACAAAGTTAGACAGAATAGCAATTACATTTAAAATGACCTCTTTTCAAAGTTTGTTGTATTATAGATATGCACTATCCAAACTTCTAGAAGGTAACAGAAGAGATATTACATTAACCCATCTTTGGACAGACATAGTAACACAATTACTGAAACTGGTTCCCAGATCAGCATGTACCGCCTATTGTCTTGTCTAAGGGAAGAGAGAAAGTCGTGAAGCAGGCGCTTTTCATGCAGTAATTATTGCAATGTTGTTCCTTAACGTTGCTAAAATGGCAGTCACATATTTTATTTGGTGATCGGCTGATGATCATTGTCCATATATATGCATTTGATAGAATAATAAAAAATATAACAATGCTGAACCATAGTTAATATTGTAGTATTCATTAATTCATTTATTTCACAGTATTCATCATATATTTTCAGTATGCCAAAGACTTTTCTGGGCAGAATTTTATTAAGCCAATATGCTTTTTTCTCTATGAGTAGATTAGCATCATTATAATATTGCTAAAAACACCAATTTTCCTGTTTGGATGAGGCTATATCTGTTTCTGGCATATGGATAGAATAGAATGATGGACAGATATAATTGGTTGAAATTTACAAGTAAAAAATCCCCTCTGCACTATATTCAGAGATGGAAAAAAACGGTTTCATTTTTCATCCAATACTGGGTAATGACAGCCTGAGGTACTTTGTTTAGAAGGACTGTGAAGCAGAGGTCAGCCTCTGGTGGAAATTGTGGAGGAGTGTAGATTAATAATATCTGTTATGAATGTGGGCAGACTGTTGGCAGACCAACGTTGCCATTTCTAATAAGAGGCCCAAAGACAAAAGTTAAGTTTTTTTTTCTTTTCTAGTTTTCCTTGAATGTTTCAGATAATTTATTGTACTTTTGAATGAAATTCATTGCTTTTTTTGTTTGAAATTTTTTAAAAAAATTCAGTCATAGAAGTTGTAGGTTTACAGAAAAATCATGTAACAAATACAGTGTTACCCTTATACACCCCTATTATTGACACTTAGTGTGGTACCATTGTTGAAATTAATGTAAGAATATTAAATTGGGGTATTTATCTTTTTATTGTTGAGTTGTAGGATTTCTTTATATATTCTGGATATTAAACCTTTTTAGGGGAGTAGGTATAGCTTACTGGTTGAGCACCTGCTTCTCATAGATGAAGTCTCACATTCAATCCCTGGTACTTCCTGAACCAAAAAAACCTTAGTAGATATGTAGTTTCCAAATATTTTATCCCATTGAGTCAGTTGTCTTTTCACTTTCATGATAACATCTTTTGATGCACATTTTTTATTTTATTTTGAAGGGGGCCCCATTTATCTATTTTTCCGTTTGTTGCTTATACTTGGGGTGTAAAGAATAAGAAACCATTCCCTAACACAAGATATAGAAGATGCTTTCCTACATTTTCTTCTAGGAGGTTTATAGTCCTGGTTCTTATATTTAGGGCTTTGATCCATGTTGGGTTAATTTTTGTACATGGTGTGAGATAGGGGCCCTCCTCCATTCTTTTGCATAGAGATATCCAATTTTTCCAGCACCATTTGTTGAAGAGATTATCAATTCCCAATTTAGTGGACTTGGCAGCCCTGTCAAAAATCAACTGGCTGTAGATGTGTGGATCTATGTCTTTAATGTTAGGAATTGTGTGTCTTCCAACTCTTTCTTTTACAAGATATTTTTGGCTGTTTGGTGCCTTTTACCCTTCCAAATTAATTGGATAATTGCCTTTTCCATTTTTTGCAAAATTGGCTGTTGGAATTTTATTGGGATTGCACTGAATCTGTGAATCATTTTGGGTAGAATTGAAATCTTAGCGATATTTAGTATTCCAATCTATGATCATGGATTGCCGTTCCATTTGTTTAGTTCTTCTTTCTTTGCTTTCAGCAATCTTTTGTAGTTTTCTGTGTACAAGCCCTTTACATCCTTGTGTAAATTTAGTCTGGGTTATTTTATTCTTTTATTTGATATGGTAAATCGTATTTTTTTCTTGATTTGCTCCTCATTATAACTGTATAGAGACACTACTGATTTTTTCTTGCAGATCTTGAATTCCACCAATTTGCTGGATGTATTTATTGGCTTTTGTACCTTTGTTTAGACTTTTCAGATTTTCTCTATATAGGATTGTGTTATCTGTAAATAGTAAAAGTTTGGATGCTTTTTATTTCTTTTTCTTGCCTAACTGCTCTGGCTATAACTTCCAGCATAATGTTGAATACTAGTGGTCACAGTGGGTATCCTTGTATTGTTCCAGATTTTAGGGGGAAAGGTTTCATTCTTTCACCATTAAGTATGATGTTAGTTGTTGGATTTTCATATATGACCTTTATCATGTTGAGGAAGTTTCCTTCTATTCCTATTTTTCAAAGAGTTTCAAAAAATGGTTGAATTTTGTCATATGCCTTTTCTGCATCAATTGAAATGACCATGTGTCTTTTCCTCTTCATTATGTTAATGTGGTGTATTACATTATTTGGTATTCTTATGTTGAACCACCCTGGCATACCTGGTATAAAATCCACTTACAGGAAGTGGATGTGGCTCAAGTGATTGGGCTCCTGTCTACCACATAGGAGGTCCAGGGTGCAATCCCCAGGGTCTCCTTGTGTAAAGCAAGCTGGCCTGCATAGCAAGCTGGCCCATTCAGGAGTGCTGGCCTGCAAAGGAGGGCTGGCCCATGTGGAGAGTTGGCACAGCAAGATGACACTACAAAAAGAAACACAGAAGAGAGACAATAAGAGACACAGCAAATCAGGTTGCTGAGGTGGTGCAAGAGATTGAGCAGCCTCTCTCCACTCCGGAAGGTCCCAGGATCGGTTCCCAGTGCCATCTAAAGAGAAGACAAGCAGACACAGAAGAACACACAGAGAGCAGACAGTGAGTGCAAAACAACGAAGGGGGTGGATAAATAAATAAATAAATCTTTTAAAAATACTTCATCATGGAAAAGATCATGCAGTATAATTCTTTTAAAATGCTGTTGGCTTTGTTTTGCAGGTGTTTGGTTGAGGACTTTTGCTTCTATATTTATAATAGAAATTGCTCTGTAATTTTCTTTTGGTATTAAGGTAATATTGACCTCATAATGAGTTAGGTAGTGTTCCCTCCTATTCAGTTTTTTTTGGGAAAAGTTGTAACAGGATTTATATTAATTATTTTGGAATCATTGGTAGACTTTTCCTGTGACATCATCTGGTCCTAGGTGTTTCTTTTTTGGGAGATTTTTGATCACTGATTCAATCTCCTTATTTATTTATTTATTTTACTTTGATAGGAGCATTCAATTACGTAAATGTTACATTGAAAATATAGGGGGATTCCCATGTAACCCACCCTTTCCCCCTCCCAAGCATTCTCCCATTAACAACGTCTTTCATTAGTGTGGTATATTTGTTACAATTAATGAACACATGTTGAAGCATTGCTACTAACCATGGCCTATACTTTACATTATAGTTTACACTTTGCACCACACAATTTTATAGGTGCAAATTTTATAGGTACACATTACAAAATGTGTAATGACCTGTGTCTGTCATTGTAATGTCATGCAGGACAACTCCAATATTTTTAATTGGTTTGTTGAGATCTTCTATTTCTCCTAGATTTAGTGTAGGTTGTCCATGTGTTTTTAGGAATTTGGCCATTTCATCTAGATTGTCTAAATTGTTGGCATACAGCTGTTCATAGTATCCTTTTACGATACTTTTTATTTCTTTGGGGTCAGTAGTAATGCCCCCTTCCTTCATTTCTGATTTTATTTATTTCCCTCTTCTTTCTTTTTCTTTTGTCAGTCTGGCTAAGGCTTTGTCAATTTTATTGATCTTTTCAAAGAACCAACTTTTGGTTTTGTGATGCTTTCTATTTTTTTCTCAGTTTAATTTATGTCTATTCTAATCTTTGTTATTTATTTCCTTCTGTTTGATTTAGGTTTAGTTGGCTCGTCTTTTTTCTAATTTCTCCATGTGTGCAGTTAGATCTTTAATTTTAGCTCTTTTTTCTTTCTGAATGTAGGCTTTTATGGCTATCCATTCCCCTCACAGAACTGCCTTCACTGCATCCTGTAAGTTTTGATATACTGTATTCTTGGTTCATTCATCTTAATATATTTACTGATTTACCTTACAATTTCTTCTTTGACCCTCTGATTATTTAAAAGTCTGTTATTTAAATCCCACATATTTATGCATTTTTCTGTTCCTGCCAGTTATTTATTTCCAGCTTCTTTCCATTATGGTCAGAGAAGATACTTTGTATAATCAATCTTTCTAAATTTGAGACTTGTTGTCTGACCTAATGTATGGTCTATCCTGGAGGATGATCCATGTGCACTTGAGAAGATTGTATACCCTGCTGTTTTGTGGTGCAATGTTCGATATATGTCTTTTGGGTCTAGTTTATTTATCATAGTTTTCAAGTTCTCTGTTTCTTTATTGATCTTCTGCCCAGATGTTCTGTTACCGATGAGAGTGGTGTATTGAAATCTCCAACTATTATGGTAGAGTGTCTATTTCTCCCTTCAGTTTTCCCAGTATTTTTCTTATGTATTTTGGGGCACTGTAATTTAAGGCATGAATATTTATGATTGTTATTTCTTCTTGGTGAATTGACCCTATTATTAATATTTGGTGTCCTTCTTTGTCTCTTATCACAGCTTTTGACATAAAGTCAATTTTGTCCAATATTAGCATAATTACCCCAGCTCTTTGTTGGTTACTATTTGCATGAAATATCTGTTTCCATCCTTTTACTTTCAACATATTTGTGTCTTTGGGTTTAAGGTGAATCTCTTATAAACAGCATATAATTAGATCATACTTCTTAATCCATTACGCCAATCTGTGTCTTTTGATTGGGGCATTTAATCCATTAATATTGAGTATTATTACAGTAAAGGCAGTATTTACTTCAACTATTTTGTCCTTTGGTTGTTACATGTCTTTTTTTCTTCTCTTTTCCTTTATGACAACCTCTTTTTTTGTATAGTTGATCTCTTGTGATGAATCTTATTGACCATTTTCACATTTCTATTTCTGTTTATTTTTATATACTTTCTTTGGTTACATTGGGTTTTATAGTACACATCCTACATTTATAACTACTATATTAGTCAGCCAAAGGGGTGCTGATAAAAAATACTAGAACTCTGTTGGCTTTTATAAAGGGTATTTATTTGAAGTAGAAGCTTACAATTAAAATACCCTAAAGAGTCCAACTCAAGGTACCATAAGATTCCAATTTAGCTTCAGTAGCATATATGTTCTCTGCTCTCCTATCCCTCTTTCCACTCTTTATGATTTTTTCCCAATTTGCCTCTTTATATTTCATGTTCATTATCACGAAATATGGCTTTTTCTTGTTCTATGGTATTCTGATTCATATACGAATTAAAGAGTAGAGGATACAGTACTATTGGGTTTTTCATTTATCCCCTCAGTTACCCTTACTGATAATCTTCATTTCTTCAAAATGATAGAGTTAAAAATATTAATAGATGAAAAATGACAGAGTTCATCAACAAAAGACCTGCCTTAGAAAAATTACTAAAGGCAGTTATGCAGGTTGAAAGGAAAAGGCAGGAGAGATTGCCTTCATCTATTAATATTTTTAACTCTATCATTTTGAAGGACATTTTGGCCAGATAAAGAATTTTAAGCTTGTAATGTTTCTCTTTCAGTACCTTAAATTATATCATACCACTGCCTTTTCACCTGCATGGTTTCAGCATTAGTCTTATTGAGGACCACTTGTATGTGACAAGTAGCTTTTCTCTTGCCGCTTTCAGAACTGTCTCTTTTTCTTTGTCATTTGACATTCAGATTAGTATGTGTCTTGGGGTATGTCTTGTAGGATTTATTCTTCATGCAGTACATTGCAATTCTTGGACATTTATGTATTTCATAAGAGTTGGGAAATTTTCAGCCATGATTTCCTCAAGTATTCTTTCTGCCCCTTATCTCTTCTCTTCTGTTTTCTGGGACACCCATGATGCATATGTTTGCATGCTTCATGCTGCTGTTCAAATCCTTGAGACATTGCTCAATTTTTTTTTTGTATTCTTTATCTATTTTTCTGGCTGTATGATTTTGATTGCCTTGTCTTCTAGTTCACTGATTCTTTCTTCTGCCTCTTCAAATCTGCTTTTGTATGCCTGTAGCATGTTTTTGAATACTATTGTGCCTTTCATCCCCATAACTTTTGTTTCTTTTTATTTTTCAATTTCTATTTTATATTCACACATTGTCTTCTTAACATCCTTTATCTCTTTATTCATGTTTTCCTTCATCTGCTTCAATTGATTTGTGACATTTGTTTGAACTTCTTTGATTAGTTGTTCCAAATTTTGTGCCTCCTCCAAAGTTTTAATTTCTTCCCTTAACTGAGCCATACCTTCCTGCTTCTTAGTATGGCTTGTAAATTTTGGTGATATTTAGGCTTCTGATTTTCTTGATGAGTTAATTCTGAAAATAGTTTCTCTCTCTTCTCTAGGATTTTATTTTATTTATTTATTATTTATTTATTTTTGAGATTTGGGGGTTGGTGCTTGAACCCAGGACCTATATGTTGGAAGCCAGCACTCAACCACTGAGCCACATTACCTCCCCTGAGTTGTTTTTTTTTTTTTGTTTGCTTATTTTTTTGTTTTGTTTTCGTTATTGTTGTTGTTTTTAGGAGGCACAGCAAACTGAACCTAGGGCTTCCCATGTGGGAAGCAGTTGAGTCACATCTCTCCTAGGATTTTGTTTTTGACTGGCTTTGTATTAAGTCTTTACTTTGATGCTTGGTCCAAATTATTTTAGACCTTTAGAGTAGCCCACATTTAACTGTTTAGTTTTTTTCAGTTCTTTGTCATCTGATCCTTGTGTTATGAATTTCACAATTGCACTTTTTATGCAACTGTTTTACCTCCAGGAGAAAGCTTCCTTTCTTGTGTTCATTCTCTAGGAATCTTAATTTGTTCTCTGTTTTTGTGAAGAATTTTCTCCCCAGCTCTTATGATTTGTTTAAATTCTCTCCCTCACTCAGTGCCCTTTTTTCCTTACACTTTTCAATTATAGGACTCATCCTGTCTTATGGCAGTACAGTCTCCCCCTCCTTTTTTCTCTGTGAGAGTTTTCTGCCTCTGGTTTCTTTCCCTTTATGGTATCTCACCACAGGGAGCCAGATTGGTCAGTCACAAAAAGGGGGTCAATCCAAAAAAAGTCCATTTTGCTTTTAGATGGTCCAGCCAACAGAAACTAGATTGAATGCATTTACCTCTTGACAACAGTTCTGCCATGGTCTCTTCTTTTTCCCTCCCCTGATGACCCTTTTGAATGCCACATACAGCATGACTTAGCAGCTTGTATTCTGCCTGGGTCTCTGTGGACTTAGTTCCCTTTGCCTGGGTATGCATGATGTTCTAACTCACTGCTGTGAGTTACTCTACAGTCTGCCTCCACAGCTTGAGGGACCTGGGCCATGTTGCCTCTGATTGACTCCCAAGCTGTATGCCACTGTGTGAGGTGGAGGGGTACTGGCTGCCATGTCTGGGATGAAAATTTCCTACCTGTTCCTGGAGATTATTTTTCTTCTTCAATTCAGCATTTGTGTATGTAGTTCTTCTCCAATCTCTAGTATCCTCCAGAGTTCTATGCAAATAGGATTTGTCACAGTTTTCCAGAGGATGTCTTAAGTTACCATGCTGCTGACATCACTCAAAAATCATTTCTTTTTAACATAGATTAAAGTTACTTATGTACCTAACTAATTTACCCTGCTCAGATTCTCTGTATCTTGTGTTACTTCCACAACCTCTTGGTAGGAGATACATAATATATATTTGTTGAATAAATCAATGTGTGAAAAATTCTGCATTTAAATAAGATGACCCATTGATTGTTTATAAGACACTATTTTTCTCTTTTAAGTCCATGTCCAGCTTTGCAAGAAAATAGCTAAACTTGTATATGTTATGACATAAGCTCTGCTGTCATTATTATAATCAGAGTTACTTTGAAAGGGAATTGGAATCAGTCACTGTGAACACCCTAACTCCTCCACTAATTTTAAGTCATTAGATGTTCTTTTAGAACATTAAACTATCCTCAACTAATGCTATTTTACTGTTGTTCTAAAATATATGTTCATCCCTAACCCAGTCATTTGGAAGTGTTTCCTTCCTCAGAAGATGATCCATCATGTTTCCAGCTTAGAAAGGCATTTTACTTGAAAACATGTTTATTGTAATGCAAAAAAAAGGGGGGGGGAAAGAAAAAAAAGTACAGGATGTCAACCTGAGTAGTATCTAATTTTAATTTCTGTTTTTGGATGTTCTTCCCTCAAACTAAAGCCATAATTTGGGTACTGACTGTGAAGATGAACAGCAAGAGCTAAAGATAAAGAAGGGCCAGATGAGGATTTTCTGACCTATCTCAGATAGTGATATTTATCTCAAATGCTTAAAACACTAAACTTGGAAAGAACTTAAAGTTTATGTTCTTTAACACAGTGAAAAAAAAACTAGTTAAATCAAGAAAATTCTATGTTTAGATTTGGATATATCAGAATCAATTTTTTTAAAGACAAAAATGGAAAACTCAATATCCTTAATATATATTTAACATGCAGTCTTTGTTAGCTCACTCCTTTTTGGCCTCCAGAATTCTACTGAAAAGTTTTTTAGATTAGGGGGAAATAATAGAAAAGCTCTAGTGTTCTGTGTCATTGATCTACATTTTTCTACTTAACGCTGTTTTTTATTTCTTGCTGAGCCCTTAACTTTTCATTAACGTTTCTACTATGTTCCAGTTTTAGGTTCATTTCATAGGCTTTTATATCTTTTCTTTCTTCATAGGAAATGATTGATCTACTCAGTCTTCTCTATTATTTTTCATGCTAATGTGCTAATATCCTGTAAAATCATTTTTTCTGATTATATTTTAGCCTTTATATTGCAGCCTGTCCATACACTTAAAAAGGAAGGAGACTACTAGCATTAACATAGCTTCCAAATTAGGATCTAACCTAGATTAATCAGTCATAAGTCTGTAACCATTGAAAGCCAATATTTATAATTAATCCACATACTATACCTTAAAACAGAGCCAAAAATCTATATAAAATTAATGGCAAATATAAATTCTTCCACAGGTCATATATCAAGTTGAGAGATTAATTATCTTTCTATATTTTATTTTTCCTTTTTTTCTTCCATTTCCTTTATCCTTACCTTCCTCATACTCCCCTTCTCTTCTTCCATTCCTTTATTCCTTCTTTCTACCCCATCTTTACTTCCCCTCCCCCCATCCCTCCCTTCCTTCCTTCCTCTTTCTTCCTTGTGTTTTTTTTTTTCATTTTTCTTCTTTCAATCATTTCTTCCCTAACTTGTCTAGCATGTTCTTCTTGCATTTAATCCTTTCTTTCCCTATTCTGTTGATGTTGTGTTTCCCATATGTTCAATGAAAACTACTTAGGTATAATGGAAAGAAAAGCTGATGAAATGAGGAAACAATCTTACGGATCGCCTGCTTTCATTTCTTCAACATATATGTATTGAGAATTTCTTATGTGCACATATCTAGGACCTTTGTAGAATCTCAATTATTCCTTACATTTTCTTTACAACTGAGTAGGTAGGCAGTGGCTTAGCAAGGTTAAATAACTTGCACAAGCACATAGAATGAGTGGTAGGTATTATAACACAGGTATGTCTACTCCAGGGTCCCCAACTTAATCAAAGTCTTTTTTTCTTCTTTTATTTTCTAGATTTGTTTTTTTGGTCAAATCACTTGGTATATGTTTATTTTTTTAACCTTCCGGAATATGGGTTCAACCAGACTTGCTTCTTTCTTTTAATTATTCAGTTAAAAATGATGTCCAAAATTGTGCCAGCTATTGAGTATCCACTTCTTACGATGATGATGCTGATGATGCTGATGATGATGATTAGAGTACACTTACAGTGCACCCAAATCTATCCTTACTACTTTACATAGATAAATGCATGCAAATTATAATGATAGCTTGGCTGTTTATTTCAATGAATGCTGCTATGCTGAGTATAATTAACACATGGTTACTGGTCACAGGTTTATATTAAGACTAATTTTCATGTCTTCATTTTCATGTCCAGGTATGTCAGGAGAAAAAAAAAATACATTTTCATCCAAACTCACTACTGCTTGAAGAAAATGTTCATTTTAGGAAAATCTTGGTGAGGTGTGGTAGCATATATGAATTAGCATTTTTAAAATGCTTATATAAAAATAATATTAGGAAGACAGAGTGGAAGAAAAATACCAAAAACTATGATTTGCTTCCTTAAGTGTAAAGGAATAAAATTAGAAGAGATATCTATAAATGATTGCCTAAAACTTCAAAGGAACCATATAAGAATAAGTTTATTTATTTAATGCTCTTATTTTATGTTTTTAGTAAGCATCAGAATGATATTCTCTTTATCCATGGCCATTTGAGATTTTTTATCTCTGAATGGTTTATGTTGCTGTACCTTTTCAAATACAATCAGGAAAATATGATCACTAGTTGAGAATTTGCTGTTGTTGATAGCTTTCCCTACGTGTTACCAAGCACCCCCACGCTCCAAAGGGGGACAACATTGACCATTTTATAACCACCATCAGGGGTTTGGGGAAACATGTCTCATAAAATTTCATTTATTTTAATTTACTTCATTTTAGTTTAAAATAATCTAATTTAGCGTGATGCTGCTAGCTTAGTGATTCATCTCTAAGTAGTTCCATTTTATACAAAGGAAAAATATGTGAAAACTTTTAGTTATCTATAAGAAAGCAGGTTTAATTATGTCTTGCCTAGCAGGAAAGAGTTCTTGGTTCTTCTCCTTGTTGGTCAGTAGCCTTGGGGTTAAATATTCAGTATCATCATTATTATATCTGAAACGTTATTTATCCATTAGTTTTTTACTCAAAGAAGTAAAAGCAGGTCTGTGCTCACTATTTTGAGATATTTAGCATTAACTATCTGGACACATCATAAGGCGCATATTTTATTTTACTGTTTTCTCAAGTTCATGAATAATGTATAGCCAGTCATACTTCTCAGATCATCTTATTCTGCATCCTAAACCTGACTGCAATTCTAAATCGATTTAATCATGCCAAAATCCCTATGTGCTTTTTGGAAGTCATATAAGTAAATCATAGACAGATAATTAGTCCTCATTTTGACTGGACAACATTTTTAATAGTTAAATGACACTTCTTAATACAGCTTAAAGGATAAATTAATCCCTTAAGTCATTACTACCTTTTGTTCAGAGAACAGTTAGTTTTAAAGACAAGTCTTCTCAAGATATTTGTTTTCCCTTTCAAATTCTCTTGCTTTTGCACTTAAGCTCTGCATTATTTAAGCTAATTAACATGCAGAGCAGGAACCTGTTTCTTAACTTTTTCCCCCTCTTTTTTGATGGTAACTTATTACACACTAACCAGGATTTCTATATCTTTTATAATTTCTGATCTGTTCTTTAGATTTGATTCTTTTTAAAGAAAATGCTGATATAATTGTGAAGTTAGAGATTATAGTGGGTTGAAAGCACATATTCTCCTTAAAGTTTTCAATTTTACCATCTTTTCATTCCCCAACAGAAAAAAAAAAAAAAAAGAAACAACAACTGGAATTTAAGAACTGAAAAAATGTGATTTTAAAATGTGCAAAATAGTAATTATGAAAAAATTGTTTCTTTGGGGGAAATGAGAGATTATACCTAGTTAAGTAGATGACAGAGTATTAATTATTATTTATAGCCTTTATTATTACATACCTGCAAGTCACAATAGAATAAGTTTCAGTTAACTTTTAACAGCTAGTAATTATAAAATACAATGCTGTCAGGAAAATCATTAACTTATGTACACCTAATCTTTGGAATTAAATTACTTTACATTTCTTCTTCTAGCTTCTTGTAATATTCATTTTTAACATTTATTAATTTAAAATAAATTTAACATTAAAAGGTGTTCTTTTCTATCCACTATTCTGAGGCTTTATTTAAAAGAAGTGCTTTTGGCACTATTATATATAATACAAAGACATGAATCCGTAGGCATTCATCTATTCAAGCTATTGTTTTTCTGTAGTCAATTGACAAATATACCAAAAGTTTAATGTTTTGACCCTTTTAATTTTATGCCAAGAAAAGTGGACACTGAGTAAAATTAAATCTTTTTCCACATTTCAGAATCAGTTTCTACCATTAAAATATATGTGGGGAATGGATTCAGAGAATACTAGACCAATACTAGTGATAAGAGCAGAAAAATATATTAAGGGCTTCTGTGTGTTGTTCATTATGCTAAGAGGCATTTTCTCATTTAATCCTCAGAGCAACCCAATGAGATAGACTTAGAGATACATAATTTGCCAAAGGTTATGTTGCTGGTAATTGGCAGAATGTGAACTGAAATGCGTATTCCCTTGCTCAAATCCCAGTCTTTTAAACCCCTCTGCTCCATTTATCCTTTTAAGTGACCACAAAGTGAAAGTAAATGTTAAAACAGTACATGGGGCCGACTGGATAGCCCAGTGGATAGGGCGCCGGCATACCACATGGGTGGCCCCGGCTTCGGTTCCCGGGGACCTCTCCTAGCGGGCAGACCGCCTTGAGAATGGCAAGCCGCCATGGGCGGGCCAGAGCCGCCGTGGGCAGGGCAAAAAGCTGCCACGGACAGGCAAAAGCTGCCGCCACGGGCAGGGCAGGTCGCCCGTGAATGGAGCGCAGCCAGCCACCCGCGAACTGAAAGCCGGCCGTGATGGAAGCAGAAGCCGCCCACAAGCAGGGAAAGCCACGCCTGCGCAGTGACCAGTCTCGGCGCGTCACCGCAGCAGGGGGGAGGGGAGATATGTAATAAAATAAATAAATCTTTAAAAAAAAATAAAAA
>PVKH010013979.1:0-16655 GCA_004027955.1 Chaetophractus vellerosus
GTGTGTTTATTTATTTTTCTCACAATTGTTCTCTGAGGTCCATATTGTTATTGTTGCTTTATACATGATGGACTGAGGGCTCAAAGGCATTAAGTTACTTGCCCAAGGAGAGAGGGCTAGTAAGTAAGAGCTAAAACTTCAGCCCAGGTCAAATATGATTTTAAAGCCCCTAAACTATGACCCACTATATTGTTCGATCATCATATATGCTAGGTTAACTAGGATTTGATTAGTTAAAATATGGTCCTTTCATTTGAAGTTGGTTATTTTTTCATATGCTGATGTGTCAGAGGTTTAATCTCAGGTAATGGTCTCAAAATACAGTTACTGAACACTTGGCACAAGGTAGCAAACTTGACAATTTTTTGGCTTCTAGGATCCACTTCTCTATAGCTGCTGTACTAGCATCCCTAAATAAGCAAATGAATCAGGATGATGAAGGCTATATGGCTGGAAATCGACTGCTTGAAGCCCTTGTCTTTTCTGGATTGAAACTGCAATCTGTTTGAATTTGAGAGAATTCCAAAAATAATATAATATGAAAATATTGTACAATCTCTCTCCAACACATATCTGAGGTATTAAAAAGGAGAGGCTGCTGCTGTTTTTTAAGCAGAAGGTTTTGATTTTTTGATATTTCATGACTTCCAACTGAAGCATGTTACTTGAAGGAACAAGTAACCTAAATTTAACATATCTTAGGGGCTGGGGGCTGGAAATAGCAGTGTTTTTCTAAAGCACTAGGTCAGCAATAAAAAGAACAAAGGGAAATCCATGATTTCAAGACATTTATCTTTGTGAAACTGCCTTAAAAAGCCTGGGCTGAGAAGGGAGAAGTGGTAAATTACAAGTTCTAATCAATTTGGCAAATAAAGGAGGATATCCACCTTTGTAAGCCTTGTGGGAAATGTTAGGGCAATGAAGAACAGTTCTGGCCTTTGAGGAGTTTGCCGTTTTGCATAGGACAGGATGTAATAACCATGACAGGTGATCTGGAGTTAACACCAGTGTTCCTCCTGGTACCTAAAGTGAGGTGACCTCATTTGAGTAGCTGGCAAAATATTCTTTCCTCAGTCACACAAAAGCTGCTCACACTTTAAGAGGGCACTTTTCGTACTAGAAAATGTAAATATTTCATCAAGGCTTCTTACACGAGAAACTGGAAATACAGTTCAACGAGAGCGCATGGTTAAGGGCTGACTTAATGGTATAAATAAATTCAATTAGAAGACAATATGAATTGAATTTGTCAAGTGAGGTGTTTGAAATGTCAATAGGTAGAGTAACAGGCACTTTAGGGAGAGGTCAGGAATAAAGGAAAGGGTTTTGGAATTATCTAAGTGGAGGTGATATATGATAATTGAAATGAAAATGGATAGGAATTACCGGCAGGAAAGGGCTTGTGACATAGCATTAATCATGAAGAATGTCCAAAAGTGAGTTAAAGGAAGACAAACCAGTGAGTAAGCTGAGAAGATTGTGTAAATCTGTGGAAACTAATGGAGAGTCAAAAATAAAAGATCCATCAAAAAGCGTATTGTGGTGTTTGTAACTAGCAGTGCTACTGTATGAGTATGACTGATTGAAGAGGAAAGTCTAAGGTCATGTATATTACTAGAAGGAAAGCTAAAATCTGTAACATGGACTGTATGAGATAGTTAAATCTCATGTAAAACACGAGTATGGGTGATATTGCATATATAAGACTTTTTTCACAAAATATAAATACAAATATACTAGAGAGAAGGAAAAAGAGGAGTAACTAAGGATGCCAGGTGAAGCATAGAGAGATTGAGAGGTGATGAGTTTTCTTTGTTTGTTTTTGTTTATTCTTGTTGGAATAATGAAAGTGCTCTAGTGGTGTGATTGGGGTGATGAATGCACAAACGTGATTACACCGAATACCATCGACTCTACTTTTTGGATGGATTTTATGCTTTATTAATATGTATTGATAAAATTGAAAAAATGCTCAAGAACATAAAAATATGGATGTACAAAATAGATTAGAGAGATGGAAGTGAAATAGCAGCTATTTATGGCAAGGGAAGCTTAGAGAGATTGAGAGGTGAATTTTTATTAAGGGGTACAGTTTTTTTGTCTGTTTTTTTGGTTTATTATTACTATTTATATTGGAATAATGAAAATAATCTACTAATGATTGAATTGATGAATGCACCTTTATGTGATTATACCAAATACTATTGATTGTACACTTTGGATTGATTGTATGCTCTATTAATATGTATCAGTAAAACTGATTACAAGAAAAAAAGTAGTCTATTAAAGTGGAGTTACCAATTTTCTCTTTAAATAGTATACATATATATACATAAATATACATATATATTTATATAATTTGTTAGAGTATTATTAGGAGGGAAGATTTAGCTGCAAAATCCTGTTAGCAACTGGCAAGTATAGGTCAAAGCCACCATTTTTCTGTCAAGAATTAGTTTTCTTTATGTGCTGGTATACATATATCCTTGGATTCTTCAATAACACAAATTGTTTGAAACTCTTTTCTATAAAGTATGAAATTGTGAAATCAGTAAAATAAAAGTATTTTCTTTAGAAGATTGGCATTACCACTTGTCATTGTAGTAACGTATAGAGCTCAAAATTTCACATTTTATCCAGAGACATAAACATTTTAAAGTTTGAACCTATTTTTTCATTGTCTTCACGAAATACTCATTTTCTCTTTAAATCGGGGTTTTCTATTTTTGTATCCAAGTAGATTAGATATACTACAAATTACAAAAATTATCATGAGTTATCCTTTTCCCCTCAATAGATGATTGGCAAATTATTTTTAGACATTTTAACAGCTGGAAGAGGTCAACTGTTCCTTGTGAATTTTTGAACGAATAAGAAAGTGATCTGCGCTATAATAACTGTGATGATTCTTAAGCCTCTCTGGAGGAACATAAGCCTTCCAGAAGGAGAGCAGTCTGCTCCTTGAGAATGAAGAACTGTGGAAAGGGCCTTGTTCTTGCAGTTCAAGACCCGGTGTAATAATTCCTGCCCTTTTGAGCCCACATTGCACTTTGCTTGCTTAAGCCTCAGTTTCCTCATCTATAGAAAACGGTGCTAAATTGTTCTCATTATTGGAGGGAATGACAGAAAGAAATATGTTGTATAGTGATACTCAAATATATTTTTATTAATAATTTTTTGTTTATTAAAATGTCTAAGGGGAAAAAATGGAACTTTTAAAGCAGAGATCACAAACAAAGCTGAAACTTTATAAGAGGGAGTATGTGGTTCTCTAACAGCAGCCCTGCCTAAAACTGTGTCCTATTGTATTTTGCAAAAGGGTAAAATAGATGAATAAGAAGGAAGGAGGCCATTTAGCTGGGAAATTGTATTGATTACGTGAAGCTCCCATCCCTTTGGGAGTTAGACAATGCTCTGCTTTAATCTCGGCTTGGAGAGGCTTACACACATACACGTGCAAATAGTATAAAAGCATTTAAAAATGATTTAGCCCATAAATATTGCAGATATATCTCCATCCTCCCCCAAAGAAAAAAAACCCCATGCATACAAGGTATTCATAGGAAGCTGTTTTTTAAGGAGGTGTTGTTTTTTTGCTATTCCCTGAAGTCCAAGAGAACCATTTTCTGACCACTCTTGGCATGAGCCTTTGTGAACCTCCTATACTGTAGCCTCACTTTTAACGTCTACAAAAGTTTGGTTTTTGTTGTTGTTGTTGTTGTTGTTGTTGTTTGTTTGTTTTAATTCAGTGTGGTTTTGATAAAAAGCAAAAGTTTTGAATTAGATCTAGACTGAGTATTGGCTTTGCATCCCAACCTTTAGAAGCTTCTCTTTTGTCATCTTGAAAATGGGGATGATATGGGTGATGTGAGTATAAACTTAAATAACAGACTGAACCAACACATGACAATGTTTTCAATAAATGGTGTTTTTTTTTTTTCCCTTTGAACTCAGAATCATCTGGGAAGTTTTAAAAGATATCAGTGCTCTGTTTTCAGCCCCAGATATTCAAATTCAACTGGGTCTAGGATGGAGCTTGGAAATTCTGTACATTAAAAGTTCCCCAGTTTATTTTAATGTGCCACCCATCAGGGTAAGTACAAAACATTATGCAGTAGATTTAACCTCTTCTAATCCAGCTGTGTGTGTTGTGTGTTTGTATACATGTGTTTTCCAGTGCAATGACTGTTTCTGAATTGGCAGCTATCTTTCTTTACACATCATTCTAATTGTTTACATTTCTCATTCACAATTACTTCTTCTTTAGTTGACAAATTATGTTGTGTGATTATGAATTAATGCAGCTGCTTTGCTAGTACGGCAAAACTCACACAAAGGTAGTTAATAAAGAGAAGTAGTGACAACATCATTGGAATAAGTGTGCATCTTTGAAGCTGACATCTTTGGATTGACAATGTACGTTTCAGGGTGGATATTCTCATATGTTGGTTTAAAAATGATTCTCACATCATCATATACTGTCTAGTGTTAAAACTTCAGAAGTGTACAATTTTAATAATATTTATATACATATATATGTATGTACATGTGTGCATATAACTTTTTAAATTAAATTATTTTTAAAGAATCTATTGATAGCTTAATAAGCCTATAAGCTCTGTATTAAAATTTTGATAAATGATATTCAATACATTATAGATTTCTCAAAATGGATATTTTTTTAGCAGCCTCTTTACATCACCCTAGGCCTCAATAGTGCTTGTGCCAGCATGAGCTGCTTTCTTTTTCTCAATTAGTGGGTCATCCACACAAGCAATATCTCATTAGTCTCCAGAAAAAAAACAAAAAACAAAACAAAACAAGAGGGCTACTGTGATGTGAAAAAATATATATTAGCACTTAATCAAGGGTCCAAATAGAAATGAAGCATAGATTACCTGCTGTTCTGGATCATTCCCTGTACCAGTGTAGAAAATTGAGAAATGTTCATCATATGCTGTGTTTGTTTTATTCATTGGCCAAATTAGGTTGCAAGGTCTTGAGCCAATGAAAGTTTATTTTATAGTTTGCTGAATATACTTTTATTAAATTTTATTTTCATAAAGTTAATTCTAATGCTTGTATGGGAGACAAATGTGCTTGGATTGTTCATTTCACTCTGTTTCCAAAAATTGCATCATCTTCATAACAACCAGTTTTATGAACTTAATGTGTGCTAGGCACTGATATATGATTCACTGACATATGAATGATGAGTATAATCTCCGTGTTTATATAATTCTGGTGAATTATAATGCAGCTGTTGTATGATGTTTAAATGTTGGTTTCTCCATTGATGTTTCTTATCATTTCTTGATTTACCAGTAAAAAATAGCACAGATTCCTGAATATCACCATGTGCCGGTAATTGTGGAGTCATCGTTTCTAATATTTACATAATACCTGAAATGCAGATGTCTCATGATCTCCGTTTTTACAGATGATGAAACTGAAAAGTTTTGACTTGCCAAGTCAGTCAGTAAATGGGAGAGCAGAGATTTGAAAATATCTGTCTGACTCTCTACCCAAACTCTTTCTTCCATTCCAAACTACTTCTTCATCATAACCAACCTGTGAGAATTGCTATTACCTAAAGATCATGAGAATTAGAGTTTTCAGAACCTCTAAATTAATTCTCTAACAACTGGTCTTGATTTGAAATGCACAGTTACTAAATTTCCAGTCACATCTTGGACTGGGGCCTAAAATGGTCTATTGAGTGTTTGGTTGTATAAATGAGATGCCCATCTTCCCCATCAAGCTACTGAATAGTAATGTAATTAGATCCAGCACTTAGGTTTTGCTTCCTCCATGTTGTTTTTAATATTTGGTGATTAGATTACAATGTCAATAATTAGCATGTATAGTTTCCCCACTTTAAGCAATAAGAAATTCTCTGTTCAGGGACTGAAAATGTTTGATGGGTTAATCCACCAACTGCCTCTACCATGATCCAAAATTATATACTAAAGAATGGTGATGAATTCCATGATATTCAGGAAACTGCTTTGTTGGCTGACACCAAGATGCATTATGATTTGATATGGCTGTGCATAAATGTTTGCACTCAATCAGAATCCTGGAGAAAATATATTTAGAAGTGAGTGTAGAAGAGAAAATGCATGGGGCTAGAAAAATCTGTGGAGACTGTGTAATAATAATAGTAGTGATAATAAACGTAAGCCAAAACATTATTAAAAAACTTATTTAGCACAGATATATTGACAAACATTGGTCTAAGTACAACACTGAATGCATTAACACCTTTAGTAATCACAGTAACCATTGAGGAAATTGAGGCATAGAGAATGTAAATAAATGGCCCAAGGATTTATATAAAAGCCAGGATTGCAGCTCAGGTAGTTTTATTCCACATTCTTTGTTTGTAACCATTGTGAATTCTACCTCTCAGAAAGCCGAATGTGGTTGAAAACATAGTTCTGAGTATAAAATGCAAGTTTAATTGCATGAGGATTTATAGAAAAGAGATTAATATTTTGAGTATAAATTTTGAGTAAAACGTTTTCTATGGATCACATCATCATAATATTTTTGACAAATAGACGTTTAGTTTATTTTACATCCTATGTATTTTTTAACATGAGAAATGTTCATTTAGTAGCCTTCTGTCCTGCTATAATGTTATATTCATCATTTATTTCTTTATGCTTTATATTTTCATAACTATTTACAGTATGGTAGTTGTTGTAGTCCTCATAACCCCTTTGTGTTTTCAGGACAGGTGTTATTTTCTAAATCTGTTTTTAAAGAAATCAAACACAAAGACATATAATGAGTAGCCCAAGATCACCAGCAAGTGAATTTGAGGCTTAAACTGTGGAGACATGCTTCACTCTGAGGAAGCAAAGACTATATTGTATCATTCACATTTTGATGAAATAGATTCAAGCTTCAAAAACAAGGTTTTGCTAGTAATATCTGCAGCTGTATAGGGAGAACAAGTAGCATAAATGAGATAAAGGAAAACTAAGAACGGTATGAACAGGAATTTTCCCATTGAAAAAGACTAGTAATTTCAATATTTTGTTAAGAATATACCCTAACTATGAATTTATGAGTATATACATGAAAAAGATCAACATTATTATAAGCATGCTTTTCTTCAGTTGTCTTCATATTTTGAAACAAGCTGTTTTATTGGCAATTTTTAAATCATTTTCATAGAAATAGTTTAGGTACATAACAGAAATGACAATTCAATAAAAATAAGTAATAAGATAACGTTCTCCATTTACATATATATATTGCACAAAGTAAATTTTTTTAACCACTAGAGACTATTCTTTATAACATGTTCCCTCATGAATTATGTGTTCCCTTTTCCTTACTTTCTAGGTTAGTCTCAGGGGATAAGGATAGAAGGGGTAATACTCTTCTGTGTGAAAAGAGAAAATTTCTGTATGTAATTAAGAAGTTCTTTTATTCTTAAAAGGACTATTATTTTGAAAATCTGCATCACAGTCCATTCTTAAATTTATTTTATTTGGAATAACTAGGGCACAGTTTTCCTCAAAGGAAAATTATATGTAAAATTCTGACAAAATTCTATGTATGTACATGTGTGTGTGCACATTTCAGTTCATGATAAAAGTAACCATTTATAACACGGACACAAAATACATATTAAATGTCAACTTCCATAAATCCACATTTGTCATTTTCAAAACAAATCCTTGACATGAATTTCATATATTCTCCATTAATTAAGCTTCAAGAAGTATAAGAATTACATATTCATATTTGAGTTCCATCCTCAGAATGTATATTTGAATGTTCAATATTGACAGTTATGTATACAATGTTCACTATGGACAGTTATGTATACAATAATTAACAATTTATGTGTAATGAGTACAGGTGCCCTCAATATACTTTGCTAGTGTAAGAATAAATTCCTCATAAATAAAAGTATGGGCTTTTCACTGATACTCCTAGAAGTTGTATGAACAAATGATCATGAGAGGTTAATTTAAAAAATCTTTATGTTAAAGCTGTCCTGTTTTTTTTCTAAATCATTAACACATCCATTTGCTTTGTCTTTTTACCTAATTTGCTTTGCTATGGATGTGGTCCATCATTGTTATCAATTGCCTCAACCTGTGCCTAGTAATTTAGTCCAATTATTTTCAGAATGTATTAAATTAGGTCATGTTACAGTTGTTACCCTGGGTGGAAAAGATAAGGCAAGGTAGTTAGGCAATATGTAAATGAATTGTGAATAATGAAAACTGATAAATTACATATAAGAAATTTGGATCATTTCATATATATAGAATAGACAGTAGATTGTGGGTATGTTTTTATGGCCAAAATTTATTTCTAATATTGGGTACATTTATATAGAATGGTATGGAAAGTTTCTGTGATTTATTATATTTATGTATAATAAACTAAGTAGAAGAAATACTCTGCATACATCTTCATATTTGGCATAAATACAATCACATGTTTTCCCCAAACTTATTTACCTATGTCTAAAATATGCAGTATGAATTTATTTTGCCTTTTTAGCTATGTGTTAAAATTTTCAAATATTGTAAAGGGGTACTTATATTAATATTTTAACATAATAGCCATGATTATATACATGGCAAGAATTAAGTAATTATTTGAGACATTTTTATTGAACTGCGTATTAGCCCTATTTCCAGAAAAAAAAGTGTGCTGTGATTAACTAAGTGTCACTCCAAGGGTGGTCTGTGGGAATACCACTGCTCCACTACTTATGTTCAGCCACGAGATGGAAACTGGGAGACAGCACTTAAAAGCATCTACAGCAACGTGACAGAATAATTTTTACTTGTTGGATCTGATAATAAACAATTGGCTCATCTTTTTGTATGCCATGTTTTATTTCATTTTCCTGGTAATTTATTTTTAGTTTATCAGTCCATGACAGATTGAGAGGGAAAAGGGGGAAACCTGGTCCTTCATTCTACAGTTTAAAAAGCATGAATTTATCTGACTCATGATTCAGAAAATTCAATACTACAAAAACCATGATAACATTTCTAATATTATCAGTATTACTAGAAAAAAAGTTATTCTTGAGTAAATGCCATGCCCATAATGATTCTTGACACATAATATGCAAAAACTAGCATTATCATTTGAATAATAAACAGCATTTTATCAGAATAGTGATGACCCAAACTAAAATTGATCTTTCTATGAACAAAAAATCTTTTATACTTTACCATTTATTGATTTGAATAATTTAAATGATGTTACATAAAAATAATATTCATTTAAAGAGAATGCATATATTAAGCGCAGAGAAATTTTAATTTTAATTATTTCTATAAAACTTGTCATAGACTATAGTCTTTAATTTATCTCCTCTGCAACTTGCATCTTCTTTTTTCTCTTGTGGCTCCTTGCTTTTGGCTGTTGACTTAGACAGCTTTTCCCTATGTTTAAACAATGCATTGTTCTGTCCTGCAATCTATAAATCAGCCAATACTTTCACCCCTATTTCTGAGGATGATTGGTTGGCTTTGTGATTTCTGACCGATACTAACCATACTAACTCGTTTATTCTGTCCCCAAAATGTACAGGTACGAGCAGAGACAAAAGATCTTTTAAAACATATTTTAAATGATTCGTTTGAATAAGTAATACATGGCAAGAAAAGTCAAAAGATACAAAAAGGTATAAACTAAAATTTTGGTCTCCCTTCTCATCACTCTACCCACTCACCGGAACAATTGCCAGCTACTTGTGTGGATGAATATAAATGTTCTCCCACACAAAGACACAGACTTGTGAAAAATGCTTTATGAAGTCAGAATTTATAGTCCCAGGAAACATTTGAAAGTAAATTGTTGTCTCAGAACATAATGCTACATATTTGAAGTGTTTATAAAATACTGTACTTGATGCTTCATGCTTATTACCTTTCTGACTTCTCACTACCCCATGATTCAAGGCTGTGATTATTATCCCTGCTGTACAGATGAGGAAACTGAGCCTTTGATATGGAGGACTTTGCTGCACACCGGATCCTGAATTTGAGCATTGGCCAGTTTGTTACCAGAACCTGTGGAAGCATTTTGGCTATCATTTGATATATGCATTCCTGAAAAATAACTAAAATTTTGCAAAATTATGAGTTAAAATGTATAGGGTTTATGGGGAAATGGACTTAGGGGTATATGACATTAAATCTATGTAGCCAGATCATGAAGACAAAAATAACGTTTTAAATAAACACCTTAGCACAGTTGAAAATAAATGTGAATTCTTAATAAAACAAGAGTTACAAGGGTATATATGAGGATTGAGCCAAGAGGAAGAAGGGGGCATAATACATTACTGAATTCCTCCAAGCCTTGCTGCTTTCTGGTGTGCTAGTGGACTTTGTGGTCTTTGCTGCAACATTGCGACATAGACTCTTCAATTCTTGGGAAACATTAAGTATAAGCCAGTGATATCCAAAAGAACTTTCTGCAATGAGGGAAATGCACTATATCTGCATTGTCCTTATAATAGCTACATGTGGCTAATGAAGTTTTGAAAGTGGCTACTTTGCCTGAGAAACTGCATTTTTAATTTAATTTATTTACATTTATATAGCTACATATGGCTAGTGCAAGTATAAACCAAACAATATCCATATTATACTAACATCATTCCTCTGTTCACAAAATGTATGTGAGCTAATTCACATCCCGGAAAGAGGTGTTGGAGCAAACAGATTGGTCTCATAAGCTGTATGCTATGTTCTTGTCCTGAAATAAAATTGGTACTGGCTTACGTATATATGGTGCTGGCATTTATTAACTTTTTCAGTAAGAGAATGGATTGCAATGGGTTAAAATCCTTTTAAATAGAATGCTGTTCATCACTGATCACAGCTTAGCCTCTGAGCCTGTGCAAACTTTCTGTATCATTAATATGTAAATCTTACTTTCAGTAGGTAATCTCTTTCAGGACTGTGATCCACTTAGGGTGTCCTTGTTTCTCTGTGAATAATCTTACCAGACAAACACATTTTGCATTTTAATTACTGTGTGATTTTTAGAAATGACTATGATATTAAAGATCAATATTTTTATTAGCAAAAAAGAACTATTAGGATTTCCAAAATCAAAATTGTTTAGCAAATGCATATTTAATAAATCAATTTGGTTTACTTAAAGTATTTAAACAACACTAAATAAGTAAATGATTCTTCAGATTATTAGTGAAGATTATTAGGCTATTTTAAATAAAACAGCAAAGGGAATGGGTGATGGTTGAGCAAGATTTAAAACTAGATTATATTTATCACTTAAGACATGATCCTATAGTAGTGATACACTCAGAAGGAAACAGATATGAGTTAAAGTTGAGAACACAATTTTTTAAACTACTCGTATATCTCAATCATATATTTTCAGGCTTGTAGGCTTTGGTGCATATGTAATGGAAATTCTCAAGTCCATTTGAAAAACAGGATGCTTGGAAAGATTTTATAGTAGATCATCTTTGAAAATAGTTTGTCTCACTCCTTGATTTTTTGAAAGATGCCTGACTTTGATAAGTTTTACATAATCAGGCTGTAAATTGATGGCTGAGGATAAAACTAGAGGGGCCTAATAAGATATTCCATAAAACTAGTTCTCATCCTGGATCCAATGTTTTAAACATTGTTTTAATATTTAGACTTTGGAAAAGAGATTCTAGAATGGGTGAGCTGCAACCATTATCTTAAACGAAGAGAGACTATTCAAAGACAATTTATTTAGGCCACTTTCCAAGTTGATGGCTGAGTTGATGATAGTGTTTATGTCTTTGTGGAGAGAAAGTGGGAGTCAAAATCCTTTATAATTGGAGAGAAACTAATCAGGTCAGGTTATGATATCTCTGAAGAAATATTGCCCAAGCAATGTTTTGCATAATGATAGCTTCCTGCATTGCATCAAACCTGAGATGCCATTGAATGTAAGATACACCATTATTTTATGTGGCATAAGGGGGAAATGCTGTCAATTAAATTATGACATGTCATCAGTTGGATAAAATATCCTGCTTTCGTGGCTGTGAAAATGTGAAAAATATGTGCCTAAAATTTTATGAAATAGGGTAATTGTTTCACAAAGAATTCTCTGGTGCAATAATTTTTGAATAAACTGCAGACTAATATCAGGGAAGACCTTCAGGCCCTATCTTTTAGAACTCCAATCACATTTCAATCTCCTCTGGAGAATATTCCTAACTCCAACTCTGATTCAGATGCACCTCCTCTGGGCTCCCACAACACCTGTTCAAAGCTCCACTGAAGCTTATCCCAACAGTTGATTTACTGCTCTTCTACCTATTGTGTGATTTCCAGAGCCTCATGGGCTTCCGATAGACTTTAGTCTGCGGCGTAGTGCCCAGTATATGGTTGGTGTTGAATTAATCTTTCAAGATTGAATAGCTGGATGAACAGTAAACAAAAGATGGGCTGATGTAATAGCCACAATACCAAATGGAATTCTTCCTTCTAAACACCTATGTAATAAGAGAATGATTTTCCTGTATCTAGTTTTCAGGGCAACATTACACTTCAGAGACATTTCCTAGTTAGCCTGAAACCTGGAGTATTAAGTGCATACCCTTGGATAATATGATGCCACAATCAGGCCTGGAGTTAATTACAGTGAACTTAAAATAAAAAGCTCTAAGAGAGACAATATTTACAGTAAGTTGAGACTATGTCCTTTATAATTTTCTGTTTTCTTCATATAATAATCCACTTGCTAATTTTCCCTCACACTTTATGTTAAATGTATCTTAAAATGAATAAAATACTACTATGTATTTTTTTTTAGCAAAGTGGAAGCATATTTCTTCAAAGGGAGATGAATGAAGATGAATGGAGCAGCATAGCATAACTGAACAAAAGGAAAACCAGGAAATTTTAAGGTTTAAATAGTAGCTATAACAGAGTCTAACATAGATAGTAGGGTCTACATTGAAAGGAAATAATGGATTTTGGAAGCAGGAGCTTATTACTATCTTCTTTCTCCTGAAAGGTAGTAACAGAAGGCATATAGACAGGCAAAGAATCATGACATGTGGCCAAACAGTCTTTCTATATCTGGATGATGTAAAACTAAAGAAAATGGGTCCTTTATTTTTTTTTACTATGACTTAACAATAAGAATTCAGTTTTTTAGACACCTTGACATTCCTAACCATAGTCACCTCAATGAGTATTTGACCAGGATATCCAGGAAAGTTTGGACAGCCTTAGTTCCCTGATTTTCATATGGGCATCAGTACTTGCTAACAAGGTAGCTATTTGTGATTTTATAATATACTCATTTCTTAAAAATGTTATCTGACTACATTATGAGATTAATGCCACTGTTACAGTTATGAAATTCCAAGGTCTTTTAAGTCTGCAAAAAGTGTTTGTACCATATTTATATATCTATAATCACTTAATTTGTGATATCAGTATAATTAATTTTTTAATGATTTGGCCTGATATAATGTGCTTTATTTTACTGTGAATCAAAACCAAGTATTTTTACAGGGATGGTGAAATATGGTATATTCCTGTCCCTGATCAAAACCATAACTGAAAAGCAGATACAATCCTTTTTCTGTAACACTAACTTTTGGGCAACAACATTCATCATTTAAATGATTGGTAAAGAGCTCATTGTTATACACTAATTTTCTTGAAGATTATGGTAAATGATAATGAAAATTAGAAAAAATATCATCCATTTCCAAATGTCTTCCTGATTTTTTACATTAGCACATAATTTTTTTAAACACATAAAAGCTATTTGAAGCAATTTCCATATTAACCAATATTTTATTTCCCCTAGGTGATGAAACTAGCCACTCATTTGACTTTCTTTTGCAATGAGTTTCATGCAATTAAATTAAACAAGAAGCACAATTTCTATAAACCACAATCTGGAAAAATTAAATAGAATTTGTACGTAAGTGATTAGGAGAACCTTATTAAAATAACTACGTAAGCTTTTTCAATTCCTTTACTTCATTAAAAATTTTTAAAAATATAGTTACTTTATTAATCTAAACTGTCATATCTTAGTAAATTCCACCACACTATAATCATTTAAAATATTCTGCAAATATATTTATATCATATACCATTAAATACTTTTTCTTGCTGAACACTTTACAGAAACACTATCTTCAGCCATTGCAGGTGAGATAAAATATATTTTTCTTGTATTTCTTCCTAATGATATGGTTGACTGTAAAGGAACAATAATAGCTCTTGCATTGGAGTAAATAGACTTCGAGATTCATTATCTACCTTAGTTTTGCTTCAGCTATTAATCTAGGAAGGCATTTATTACTTTGCATCTTACAATGAAATAGAGAATATCTGTTAATTAAGTCCATTGGGAGGTTTTGGTGTCACCATAAACAACATTTAAAAAATAAATTAATCATATAGGAGAATAGAAAGTAAAATATATATATATAGTAAGCATAAAGAGAAATATTACTGCAAGTAATGATTATTTTCACATTCATAGAAAGGACCTGTAGTTATAACTCATGAATTCTTCACAGGATGGGATTTGATGGAGAAGAAGTCAGCTTAGAATAGTGGATGTAAACTCTGGGGAAATCCTGGTTGCTGATACTTGCTCTTCAATTACTAGCTGTGAGAGCTCATACAAGTTGCTTTTCTTCTCTAAATCTGGGCATTGTCGACATAAAAGAGAAAAAAATGATATTCAAGAGGGGGTGTTAAAGAATTAAACAAGATACCGTATATAAAGTGTTCACTGTGTGACACATAGTAATGCTAAATATATCTTATATGTTATTATTAGAAACCAGAAGTCCAAGTAATATAAATATATTTTACCCAATTGTGTGATGGCACAAAGGGAAAAACTAAATATCCATGTTAGTTAGATATAGTTAACTAGAGTGTAAATGTTGGGGAAATGTGTGTACTATTGGGATCCTAGTGCAACCCATTTTCTTAGAGTCTCTCAGTTTTGTTTTTGAACCCAAAGCTGAACATCGCTATATTTTATTAATGACTCTTAAGTATTTACTTTGTATAATTATAATTTATCTGAAATACCAATTTTTGTGTTTAGGTATAATATAACTATTTAAAATGTTTTGAGGTAAATGGATACTGTGGGTATGATATTGGGCAAGTAAAATAAATATTGCTTAGTCATCTATGTAAGAACAACATTAATATCAGTTGTACCTCTCAAGAGTTTTTTGAGGGATATTTGAGATTATTTTCTGAAAGAGTGCATTGTAAAGCATAAATGGTATAAAGAGGTAAATATTTTTTATTATGCTTATAATACTTAAAATAAATTAAAAATCAAGTATAAGTTGAAATTTAGCCATATAAATCAATAAAAATCCCAAGTATTTATGGAAGACCTACCATGTTCATTCTCTGTCCTACATCTATGCTATATTCACATACTACTTAATAAAATTAACTTTTATTTACTTATTCAGCAATACATATTTGACACCTTTTCTGTGTTAACCAGGGATACAGATACAAACAAGAAATAACCTTGACCCTCAAAATGCAGGTTAATAAGTATCATAGAAGTAAGCACAGGGGGCATAGAGGGCTAGAAATGGACCTTTCTTTTTGATATAAGATTATGGGAGGGTATATTTTAAGACAATGATGCCTACATCATGGTAGAAGATGTACAGAATAATATACTTTATAAGGAGAGCACATGTCCACCTGTACTGTGGAAATTTATGAATAACACTATTTTATGGGGCCAGTAAAATCACACTGAAAGGATGTATTGAATCACTTTGGTAATACTAATCTGGTCCCTGCTGCAAAAGAGGTTCTTAAGATTTCATAAGCCACTGAGAATCAACCCTAGCTTCTGATGTAGCAAGCAGGGACGAAGGAGTAGGGCTAAGAACCTTATAAGAATACCAAGTCTTTGTTTATGAGGTGAGGGAAGGTGGTGTGATTGGCCTTGAAAGACACATCCTGTTTAAATGAGTCCATGAGGAGAGCGACTTGTAGGAAACCACGTACTGGAGGAATCATTACTATAGCATCTACTGCCTGTCATACCCATCTTGGAGAATTTCTCAGTTAGGAAAATATTGTGTCTTCAATCTTGAAGTGGGAATTTGGGTGTGGGTGAGATAGATGAGTCATCATGCTTCTCTCTCCATCTCTCTTTCCTTCTCCCTTTCCTCCTCCCTCTTTTACTGGTTCTCACTCTAGCTCTTTCTGTCTCTCTTTAAATGTCTTGCATTGAATAGTGAATGCTCTTTTGGCTAACGAGTTAAGTCAGGAGGCTCTTTTCTCTCTAATTCTTCTGTCTCCCTCAGTAGTCATGATATAAAAGTCAAGTGAAAGGCTTGTACCTTTGGTAGCACTCAAGGACAGCAGGGTAGGTTGGGCAAGGAATGAGGTAAGAGTTTGGAACACTCACTATAGAAAATGGGACAGGTTGCTGAGAGAGAGTATGTAAAAAGAATGCCAGGTAACAAGATGTTGTTACAATCATTGTGAATTGGTTATTACCTTAATCTGCATAATGAAGCAATTTTCTCTAGTAGCACTGGCAACAGAGGGTAGAAAGAAGCTTAAGTTTCAGAATGTAGAATATGGGACCCTGTGCTGTTGAAGTGGAGTTAGGGTCTG